>CABFOU010084851.1:0-10111 GCA_900660325.1 Opsanus beta
AGGGTGGAGCCCTCTGCAGAGGGAGGTTTGTATATATATATATATATATATATATATATATATATATATACATATATATATATATATATATATATACAAAAAGTATCCAACCCTACGGAAACAAATGAAGCGTGCAAGTTGTCATTTTGTGGGGAGGTGTAGGGAACCTTCTTGCGCACACGTGAATTCTTTCTCTTCCGCAGAGCACATCAGTTGCGTGTAGCAAGCCTTAGAGTGAAGATGTGTAATAAGCCGTCTTCAGATTTTCATTTGCTGGAACATGACAGAATGACTTTATAGTCTAACATTCATGCTGCCTTTGGCGTCATATTGACTCCACAATCTCAAAATATTGTATACAGGGAGCCTTTCCCAAAATCAATGTATCATATGTCTTAGGGCGGTCTCCCAATGCCGATTTTTGGTACCTGATTGTCTACATTTTTGGTGCAAAAAAAAAAAGAAAGAAGTGACATCAGGATAAATCATGATTCACAAAATGTAAATAATCAGATTTAGCTGTTGCAGTTCAGGTGTAATCGTGTGTAAACGTAGGTGAAAGTGGACAAACGGGTAAAATGCACAGTAATCCTCATCTTCCTCCGCAACATGAAACTTATGAAAAACATGTGGCACTCTCAGAAAACAGTTTTTAGATGACAGAGACATTTTAGCTTTATGGAAAAGTGTGGAGGAAATGTAGAAGTAGTGCCTATGCATGCACAAAAACAATCACGTAATGGGAATTATACGTACTCAGGTACATTGTACATTCTGAAATAACCAGTTAGACTTCGTATGTAGGCGGATATAAAATAGTAGGCGATATACGAATTTTACCCTTTTTTTCTTCCTCAATTTTGAAATTGGGGCCAAAAATCAGCAGCACGAGAACACCCTTACTCAATGTAATGGCATTGTTTTTTTGTTTTGTTTTTTTTGTTACTTTGGAGGTTTTGCTCAGTAAAGACATATATTATGGGCACTTAGTGCGATTATCTCACTTTAAACAGACCCCACAGTCTGTCACAGCAAAGTGTTCACCGATATATTTAACCCTCTAATGTCATATGCATCTGTGGAAGCTGAAGGAGGGAAAAATGAGTCCATGTGGTCCCATCCGGTGAGAGTTGGTGATTTATACCAATGCTGAGAAATACGGCTAGCATAACACACCTTGTCTCACGTACACACACGTAGGCAAGATGCAGTATTTCAATGTAATCTAAAAGGGATTTCATGGATGGACTCCGCTCTAATCATCTGCAGCTCACCAGCCAATGAATAACACACAGCATTCCTGGACTGGAACACTCAACAACCACCAAGAGAAAACACAATGTCAGTGGAACTTATCAAGTCCACATGAGGGCGGACAGACAGACAGGCTGTTACCCACGTCTCTTCTTTCACTGTAAACGATTCATGATGTGCATTCGTCCTCTTAAACATCCCACATGAGCACATACACTTGGCCCTGTGCTCTGCTGCCACCCGTGAAGTCGGCAAGGAGGAAATGAACGTGGCGAAGAAAGAAGAGAGAAAATCCTTTCTTCCACATCTCTTCCCTAATTTCCCCTCCCAGCCATTATGTCTACTTGTGTTTCTGAGCGTGTCCAACGCTTTCACTGGCAGTCAAGCTGAGTGACGGAGCAGCGCTGAGCGACATCGATCATGACAAACGCCTGCAGGCGTTATCAGCTTGACGGCGAAACGTACAATCGCGCGGTTTTGCGCGCAGACACAGCCAACCATTTGCTGTCCGTCATGCTGTCTGCCAACTCGACAACAGAGGAACAGTGTGAGAAGACCAGAGGGGACCTCTCAATGAGTCCATTATCACTGTCATTATGTTTAGATATCAGAAAACCAGAAATACAAACTCGAAATCCACACGCGAGTTTGGACTTACACACACACACACACACACACGCACACTGTGTGGTCCCACTAAGCTGGTTAAAGACGCCTCATATGGACGTTTGGCTACCTAGAAAATGGAAAACTGATCTTGGTGATCAGATGGCAGTTTTTCCTGGAACTGCTGGTTTGAGGTCAGCATTATTGAGCTTGTGTGATGACAGATGCCACCACACCTAACCACGAGCGGCTGACGCCAGATCACAGCTCCGTCACTAAATGCACATGCAGTCAGGAGCGGTGGTGGGCACAGTTCAGCTAATCAGCTAACAGCTAATTAGCAAAGCTAATTTTTTTTTGTGAGCAGGTTAGCTTTTCAGCCGACTGTGAAAACATTTACCCAACCAGCTATATAGCTTCCACTAAACGTAGTTCAGCTAACTTGAATATTAATATTTTTTAAATAAGGTGTAACAGTCAGAAACATTCACAAACCCTAAAATCATACATTTGTTCCTGTCCGAGCTAACGTGCTAATCCAGCAAGCATAATCAAGAAGCATGAGGTCAAGCCAAAATAAATGCATTAATTAAATTATTAGTAATATATTCATGTATTTTTTTATTTCTTAATATTTGTTATTCATTTAATACTTTGTGTACAGTGAATAAACTGTATGTTGAATGGAAACTACTGTTTGGTTTCATTTGTTAATTTAATTATTTATGTAAATCTTGATCATCATCTGATTTGGGCATGCTAAACATTTTTGAGAATCTCCATGTTTACGCGACAACATATTAAAATTTCAGCTTATTAGATTGGTTTTACAACCAAAGAAACTTTACAGAAACTTTATCGAATCTGTGCACATTCAAGGAGAAAAGCAACCAGGTTCAAAAGAGAAAATGCAAGAGGATGAAGGAAAGGAACCCCTTCATAGATCATCTTAATGTTCCCTTTCTCCTCTTCTCTCTCTCTCTCTCTCTGCAATTCAACAAGAGCAAAAACCTCCCCATCTTCACTTTTAAGCTCTTACAGTTCCCACCACACATGGAAGATATCAGGACAGGCAAGAGAAAAGAAGCGGATGATGCCAGAGGGAAGGTGAACACCTTTCTATCTGTCCTGTCCTCTGTCCAAACTCTTCCCAAAGCTAGAATTCAACATCGCCCAAAGGTACATATGCCTAGATACACACGGTCAAGGACATCTCGTGTAAACAGAAGAACTCATAAGGAAGAAAACGTATGTTCATTCCCATCTGCTTTTGTCATATCTCTGTTGTTGTTTTCCACTGCATATTTAAATTCTGCACGCAGTATGTGGGCGTGCGCTGACTTGATTATGCATACATGCTTCGATTTGCTGTGGCAAATTAAGGCCTCGCTGTGCTGAGTGTGAGATTTAGCTGTCCGGTGACACGAGAGACAAGGATACACGTATAAACAAAAAGCCAAGGAGCAACAAAGGCTGCAGGCTCGTGATGGATGAGACAGGTGCATTGTGGTCAACAAGTCACCCTGGACGTCGCCTTATCTTAAACAGGACACATGCCCTCCTAGGCACGCATGTATGTACATAGAGCAGGCACACTCCCACACACACTCCTAATCTTCGTGCAGGCAGACAGCAATCTAATCAACAATACGTCTGCCTTAGTGGTGCTGCTATAGTTAGTGACTTGCACATTGTGGGAGAGTAGTGACTTGCTGAATATATGACAAGCTTCTCACATTTGTTTGTGACAAATTTGAAGGGGAAAAGAACCACAAAAAAGCAGATGGAAGTCAAGGCTTGGTCTATACGATACTCAACAAAAAAATAAATGCAACACCTTTGTTTTCACTCCCATTTTTCATGAGTTGAAGTAAAAGATCTAAGACTTCATCTACGCACACAAAAAGGTTTATTTTTCTTGAATTTTGTTCAGGAGTTTGTTATAATTTGTGTTAATGTGCATTTCACCTTTGCCAAGATAATCCATCCATAGGGCAGGTGTGACATCTCAATATGCTGATTAATCAGCATGATTATTGCACAGATGTGCCTTGGACGACATACTTTTACTTAGTCCTCTTGCATTTGGTGCAAAGAGCTCACCAGGTTTACCCGTGCCTTCCATCTTGTTCTAGCCTGTTCCAGCTGTTGAGTGTAGTTCAGCAGCATGATGTTACATGTACTGATGCCACATTCCATTTACCTCAGAAGTCATGAACAGTGACCGGCAATGACGTTACATTCGAGGTAAATGAGTTCCAGTTTCCATGCAACACCACAACTCAGAAAATAATTTGGACACCTCCAACATTTTGAAGTTTAGTATAGTATACAAAAATATGCAGTCCAACAAAGAGACCTCAAGGAAGAGGACAGATGTGCAGAATTTATATTTGTGTTTTAATTTACTCCTTAGTTTTCTGCTGGGATTGTAGCGTGGTGTGGCCAGTCATTGTTATTAACAATCTACTGAGTTAGCCAATATTAACAGCACCAGTTGATGAACAACACATTTCACAGTATATCACGCATAAAAATACCATAGAACATGTCTACAGGTTCAAGTGGAGACAAGGGAGAAGTCATTCAAAAACCTAAAATCTACAGCTCTCTCTCTCTCTCTAACAGTGTCCTACATTAACTTTACTACATACTGTAAATTATTCCACAAGTGCTAAAAGACTGATACGTTTCAGGCTGAATGACAGAATGTTACTTTGTTCACCATGTGCTTATATGTGTGTGAATAGTCTCAGTCCAAACTAGAGGTGCAAGGCCAGAAATTTTAGAGGTTGGTTGCTAGGAGACAAAAGGTACTCAGCTGGAATTGTGACGAAGCCTTGAGGGTAGCGCATGCATGCCGTACTCATGCGTGCATGTGTGTGTGTGTACGCACGCATATGTGTGTGTGTGTGTGTGTGTGTGTGTGGTTACAGGCTGGGAGATGAAAGAGAGGACAATGGAGGTGGTCCCATCTGCAGTAGGTGGGAGTCGTCCCGCAAAGAAAGAGATTAACAATGGACATCACTGATACGTTTATCCTCCACGCCACTCTGTGAACACCCTCATCCTCTCACATCGATAAACTCTGACACAATACACAATACAAACCTGTACTCTCTATGTGATCACATGGACTGAATTTTCAGCTCACAAATACAGATGTTCTGCTTGTGATGATAAGACTTTTGCTATTGTTTCTTCTTCTTGTTGTGTGTTCGGCTCTGTTTGCCCATTTCTTTGGTTATCTGTCTTTCTGCTGTTAACAGGATTACTGGTACACAGAATCCCCTGAACTGATTTTCATGAAACTCTGTAGGAGGGTGGGACATGGGGCATGACCCAAGGAAGAAGCAGAAGAAGGTATTTTTTCCCCTCTATCTTTGAACATTGCCAGATAGAATATTTTTCAGCATATGCATGTCAGTTTTTCCTAAACTGGTAAACTGATTTCGAGAATTTTGTGAGAGAAAGGTTGTTCTAGGTATCCACCTGCACGAGCTGCCTCAGGTTTGGACCTGGGTGCTGCCGTGCACTGGATGATCCCTCAGGTAAATGGATGCAGATAGATGGTGTTTTTCGAAAGGTGGGCATGGATGGACTGCTTGTCTGCCTGGGTGGTTGCCATTTGGGACCAATAGTGGTTCTGTCGTGTGATGAATGCAACAACACGTGGCACCAAAATAAATCCCAACAACAAAATTAGCTGTAATATTTTAATATGACACATAAAAAAAGGTACTTTTATAAGAACTAGATTTCAACAAAACATAAATTTTATTAGTTTTATGAGAAAGATCTGGATTTTGGATTGTAGAAATTCTTAAAGAATTTACCCCTGAGAGGTAGAATCTAAACTATATGTCCAGTGATGAATCATAATGAAGGGAATCCCATCATTCATGTCTACCAATCTACAAAACACTGT
This sequence comes from Opsanus beta, assembly GCA_900660325.1. NCBI lineage: Eukaryota > Metazoa > Chordata > Actinopteri > Batrachoidiformes > Batrachoididae > Opsanus > Opsanus beta. Next base: position 5,789 of record CABFOU010084851.1, read on the forward strand.
CCATGTTTCAATCAGGGCAGCTGATGCACGGGGTTGGGGGGGTCTGAAATCTCTGACTGCTTTTGTTGCAAACTGGATAAATTTTCCATGAGACCAAAAATAAATAAACAAAATGTTTCACTGAACAGTGTGATTGTAGCTTCCTTTTTTTTTCTGTTTGCTTGTTTGTTTACTGTGCAATACACCTTGAATTCTTCAAAATATATATCATGTATGTGCATATGGCTTTGAGGCGTGTTCATTAGTGAGTGACCACCCCGCTATTACACGGTGAAGCAGCAGATGTGATCCGCAAAGCTCAGGAGACACAGACGAGTTTGGGGAATAGCGCCGGGCTTTCAGGGTTAATGAACCCTTGCAGAGGTGCAGCCGTAGGAATGGATTGTTACCAGAAAGGCCAAACAAACCCCCCAGATTCACGTGCACACGCGCACGCAGACCTTGGTTAAGGCGTCTATGAGGGTGCATTAAAATGCACAGCAAGTATCATCAATACAGTCTATTATGATATTAGACATCTTTTTTTTTAAGAATGTCATTATGAAAAGCATGTTGAAGTATTTCTTTATGCAGAATCCAGCAGAAAGGAGGCTGAAGCACATCCATCATTATCCACAGTCATTAGCATAAAGGCTGATTACTCCCCAGAGGAGCAAATTTGCTGCCTGGAGTGATGACTGCATGCCAGTACAGTTAGCATCATGTCGCAGGCCAGATGAGGCTGATACCTTCAGAGAAATTACTGAAACAATGACATTTGTGATGGATAAGTGGGAACACAAAGGCGCTTTTTTGTTCCATGTGTGTAAACACTGAATCAAGCCCATCTGTTCAAGTTCGCCTAACGTGTCGCTGCGCTTACTTGTGTAATCGCGTCCCCGACAGCATGTGTCTTTGTGTGTTCTCGAAAGCAACTCCTGGCTCATTTTATTGCCATAAGTTCTGTGCGGATGCTGATGGATGAGCCTAAGGCTGAGAACATGCATATTTGCGGTCGTGTGTGTGAGTCGTTTGAGAGACTATCAGCATCCGAGGAAGCTGTGTGTCACAAAGCCAGCTTGGCACCCACCGTAGGCCCCGGCTGCCAGAGCAGGGGGCATGAAATTAAAACTCACCACCCAGGAAAGAGGGAGGAAGAAGTCAAAGAGAGGTGGGGGTGGAGAAGGAGAGAACAGGCTGGCGGGGGGGAGACAAAGGATAATAAAGATGCAGGGGAGGAGAGGACACAGTGGGATGTGGACGGGATATCGGCCAAGTCAAAGACCTAAAGAAATTTGCAAGTGGAGAAAGGCAATGTGCTCCGGATTAAAGATGCCCACTGAGATCCATATCTGCAGGAGTGTGAAAGAAAAAACAAGACCCACATGAAAGCCCATCATGTGTTTGGGGGCTTAAGACGAAGTGCTGGTGACCCTCAGAATGTCAAGCCATACATCACCATAAAAGTGTTGACTTGTCTTGTTGCCAGACTTACATTTGGTTTCTGTTTCATGTGATGGCAATAGATCACCACGCTGGACTAGACCCGATCAACACGGCTGGCTCTGCTCAGACTTTACACCAACGTACACACAACCTGGACGTCTATGTAGGCGTGTCCTCTACCATTTTTTCCACCTCTGACCTCGAGAAAGAACACAAGGCCCCTAGAGGCTGTGATGGATACGCCAGACTGCGGGAGTGTGCATGTGCACATGTGAATGTTGATCTGCCAGCGCTCCATCCTACAGCTCAGCTTTATTTTCCTTGCTGTATTTTACTGCGCTGTGCATATCGTCCCTGTAGGTGCTCTGCATACCGGAGAAGGAGAAGGTGTTTACAGAGAAAACAATGCACGCACACATACACACGCGCACGCATGTTCGGTTTCATATACGCACAAACACGCGGCCGTGTTACTGGAAACAGCCGAGCGGATGTCCTCTCCCCGAGGTTCCTATCTCGCACTAGGTGTGACCTTTCACCCCGGCTCTGTGAGGGAGGGCGGCAGGGCTCTGAGCGTGACCGATCCATTATAGTCCTGTGACAAGGATGAGGATGACATCTGAACCCACAGAAGCAAGCGGCTGTCGGGGTGAGGGGATGGCTCCTACTGCTAACATGAGCAGTCGAAAACTGAGAAAAAGCTTTATTCTCAACAACTTCAAGATCTGACGCAAACATCCACATAGAGGTTACTATGCCCCAGCCTTTCACTAGTTGGTTATCAGCCTGAAATGTTGCAAAATCCATTTGTTCATGCCGTAGCTGACCGTTAGCTATAAATAAAAGGCTCACAAGTTTCTTCAGCTTGTCCTTGGATCAGTGAAGAATTTATTAGATGGAGATCAGTGGGATGAGGAGTTGGGTTACCAACATGTAGACTTAGGTTTGATACCCAGTCACGTTACCTGTCTGTGCTCTTGGACAAGGCACGTCATATGCATTGTCTCAGTCCACCAAATTGTTAATTCATACCAGCCTTGGTTGGGGAAGTAACCTGTGATAAACTGGCGTCCCATGCAGGGGGAGTTGTCGACTGTCATCCACTTCACACTACAGAATCTGACGATATGCACCAGAGTACCTCTGGGACTATCTAGGGCTTACTACTGATAGAGATGCCTTTTTCTTTATTTAACATTGTGATATACAGTCCCATCTTTTAGAGCATTTTTAGGAAATGCTTAAAAATAATGTATTAATTGTGATTAAATATAAGTGTTTTGTCTGTCTTATTCACAATGGAATTGGTGTGTTATGCATTTTCTAATGTTGTGATTAATTCATTCATTCAATTGTTTCATATATAATGTCAGAGAAATTGGAAAAAAAAATACCTTTTTGTATTGGAATGACAAATTTGTGTGGAAATTAATTTTTTGCTTTAAATATTCTGGAGCTCAGTCAGACTCCGGGTCACCTCGCGTTTGGCTCTGTGTTGGTTTGAGGCACCTCAGCATCCAGTTTCCAGACAGAACACGGAAAACATTCCCCTCGCCACCCTGAGCAAGGGTAGGGCCAAGGTAATTGGGACTCCACTGAGTTCCTGGGGAAAAAAAAAGACTTTTTCCGAATTTTGCCGAGTGGTGTGTCTGCTTGGGAAGACTGTGTGTCTAATGCAGCCAGAAGGGAGCTGCTTTGGAAAACCAGCCGAAGTGCACTGACTTGTAGCCCGGCCCATTATACTGCGAAACGGACTGAAACCCGGCTAGGTGTAATACCGGGTTAATGACACTAACAGCAGGTAGCATATACACTCACGCTTAAACCTACAGTTAGCAACATCTGCAGTTAGTATCAACTGTTTTGTTTAAGACGGCCCTTCATTTGTCAAAGGTTTACCTAACAATGTCCAGTGTAAACAAAGGTCCCGGAATTCTGGTCAGCTTTGGAAAACTTTTATCACTCGCTTTGATGCATTAGTAAAATGATTAACTGAAACAGTTGATGATTGCTTTTCTGTCGATTGCTGAATTATTTCACCTCTAAATAAAACTATGAGAGGAAAAACGTTAAACCATAATTTTTATTTAAAGCAGATATTTTTTTTTAAAAACACCATTCCCTGTATTGGTCATCACCGGTTTCAGTAACAATACACATATTGGACTTACTTTATTTACAGATCATTAGAACATTGGTTAACCTTGGTTTCACTGAAAACTAAACTTTCAGGCTAAATACTGAATTCAAACAAGTTTTTTTTTTTTTTTTCTGCAAAATGAAGTCTGATGAAAGACGCACGCCCCGACATGTGAGATGCAATTTTACAACAAAGATGCCTCAGTCAGAGGTGAACGCCATGAGGAAATACAGTAAATAAACAAGAGTCACGGTTTGAAGGAGGGAGTAAGCAAGGGGGAGCTGGAAAGATGGACGGAAGAAGGAGGAGGAAGGGACTTTAAGGATGAGCGAGTGAGAGTGACAACCCTGTCTGGAATGCTTTTGTCTGGCTGAGCTAATATTTGCTCATGGATTTGCTTTTTCCATTCTGTTATTTGCTGTTGACAGAGAGGAATGAAAAGGCAGAGAGCCAAGGAGTTACCTAGTCGCACAACTTGTGTGTGCGTGCATGTGCAGTTGTGTGTGTGTGTGCGTGTGTGTGTGTGTGTGTATTTTTAACCAGCAGGTTCCCAAGCAGCAGGTGGTGAGCAGAGGCGGAGAGCACTAAGTTTAGGAATGTTATTTGCTGCATGAAAGGTGTCGCTCCTGTCTATTAGTCCTGATTGTAACCGCAACCACGTGCCAAACATGCACCTACAACATGCAAAACAGAAAGTACCACATCGAACGAAGACTCTTTCCCCACACACACTTTCACTGCACATGCCCAAACCCCTC
>CABFOU010085021.1:1608-11941 GCA_900660325.1 Opsanus beta
TCACTTCCCCCCCCACCCTAAAAAAAAAAAAAAATACAAAAAGAGGAATTACAGTATTATTTATTACAGTTTATTGCAAAGTTACAATAACAGAAATAATATGGTGGCCATCTTGGATGCCATCTTAAATACTAGGTTTTGCCCAGCAGTACTCCACCAGTACTCATCAGTTTCTCAAAGTATATCATCAAAGGAGTCAAAAACAATCAAATCCTCACGTAGGTCGTTCACTGCAACATTGGGCTGATTTGGGGTACTTTTCCTCCACTTCCATCACCACCTCTCAAAGTAACAAGCCTGCTACAGCCAGGTGGAACATTGGGGTCCCCATGGCCTTCTCCAGCCACTGGAGTCCTCAAAACCGAGGCACTTGCAAGCTGGATCATTGCCAGAGAAATACACCACATGGTCCAAATATCTTATTTGACGTTCCCTCACAATGCAAGTGATACTCCTTATCACAGTCTCCCTAAGTAACCATTTATTTGACACAAAGTCATTCCAGTAGTATGCAAGGATCCTCCAGAGACACCTAGTAATCACCTTGGGTCCTGGATGGCAACCACCCAGGCAGACAACCAGTCCATCCCCACCTCTCAAAAGTAACTATCTCCCAGAGGCATGTGAAACATGGGCGTCCCCTTGGCCCTTTTCAGTAGCTAGGGTCCTCAACAGTGAGGCACCTTCATGCTGGATCATGCCCAGAGAAACACGGCATATGTCTCCATACGTAACCCTTTGTTTGATATAAAGTCATTCCAGCAGTACCCAAGGATCCTCTGAAGAGGCCGAATACCAAATACATCTAGTCATTGTTTTCGGTCACTGATTAACATCTCACAACCATACAGTAAGTCAGTAAATACCAGGAAGACTAAAGACTTGGACCTTTCTTTCTCCTGCAAAGACATCAACATAACCACAGACTTCTGTCCAGCAACCTCATGACTTGAAAGTCATGGCCAAGAATGGCTATTTTAAGCAAATGGTTAAAGATACACCAGTGGTGACTGTTAAACACTTTATAATGACACACGTCATTATAAATGTGATGTTAAAAAGGATAAACTACATCGACAGATAGACAGAGGCTGGTGAGGTGCTAAGGTGTCATCACCATTGGGATGAAGAAACGTAACTGAATGCGTGCACTGCTCAATCTTGCTCGGCATTCTTACACTTTGACATCACAAATATGCCAACAATGGCACTGAAGACACCAACAACAAATCAATTTCACAGATCGCTCTGTAGCTGCATAAAGTGACACTGAGAGGAAAATTATGATAATGTTGTCCCTGATTTCTAAACGCACCACCTGTTTGTTCCATGCCTGCATCAGTCTGCCACCATTCACCCTTCCAGTATCTGCAGCCATCCACCAGTATTCCGCCCAATCCCTCCCAGACTCTGCTGCCCCTGGCCCTTGGGAGGACTCATGCAGACCAGTTGATTAAAAATCACTTAGTGGTGAACACAAACAAAGCTGTCAGCCTTTGGCTTGCCCTTGGGACTGGAATGGGGGGAGACAGGGAGCTCTGCTCAAACGGATATGAAGAGAAAGAGGTGGAGGAAAGACACTCAGCAACATACGCTTCTGAAGAAATGTACAATTATTACCACCACAAAGATGTTTTCGCCTGTCTGTTGGCCCGTGGAATCATAAACCAAGGAAATATACACTACAAAAATTGATGAAAAGGTCAAGTTTGCCTCACATGGAAAACAGATTTTGGAACAGATCTAAATAAATATGGGGATGTTAAAAAAAAAAAGAAGAAGCATTTTTTGAAAATTAAATTCTGTTATTTTCCAGCTAATGCTAGCAGTCCACTTCCTGTATGTACTTCCCGACTACTACTGCTGCTGCTACTATGCTTCATGCCACAAAGGCATAGAGGCTACATGTCCCACCAGACCTGTCCAGCCACCACCGTCATTGACATGCGTGATTACTTGCTCCAGAGTGAGACTGAACTGGGCAAGGCTCTTTCTGATGTTGTCAAGCTGATGGGTTGTTGGTGTCCCTCCAGGTCTTTGTCAACCTACAGCCTTCAGATGAAAGTAAAGTATGTTGGCGGTGTGATGATTGGGTGGGAGGTGGCAAAGTTGCCCAAACTGGCCCCCGAGTGAAGGCTCGAAGTATGGGTAGATGCTGTGTGTGTCGTCTAAACTCAACATTGGAGATATGTTCAGTCAATCGGATGAGCCTTAGACTCAAAGCCGCTGAGCTGTTTGTTGAGAGTTTTTGGCAGAGTCCAGGTCTGTGCTCTGTACAGCATTCACAAACAGAACAGAGTTCACTGGAGACTCGGAGCTTTACCTGGCGGTTGATGTTGTGGTGATGCCAGTGTGGCTTCCAGAGAGACCTCATGACCCCTGTGGCCAGGCTACAGTGATGGTTTGCCTTGGTCAAGATTTCATCAGTTGAGGTCAATGTTGAACCAAGATTTACAAAAGAGTCAACAAACTCAAGCTCCTGGCCCTTGGCATAGGTGGACTGGGGCTCGGGGCCTTCACCAGCATTGGATTTGGCCAACTGACTTGAAGCCCAAGCTTCTTGGCTTCTTTTGAGACAGTGGCGAGTGAGCTGATGGTGCCCTGCTGCGATGTGGCCAACAGGGTCATCCACGTATTTGAGGTCAGACAGCAAGTAACCTGTCTGTCCTAGCTGTGTTAGAATAGCCCCCCGGCATTTGTCTACCAATCACAGTAAAATGCTGTTGCTTCACAGTGGGTCCTCACTGGGGACCACCCAGGCCAACCTGTAGGCTACACTGACAACTTTTTAATGCTACAGTTAAGCCAAAAATCTTTCACATTCACAAAATGACTGAAGACGTGCTGCTTGTAATTGTGCAATTTACATCAAGATAAATTATTTAACACCTTATCCACCAGAGGGCAGATTAACACTAACTCTGGTCTTTAGCTGATGTCAGACAAAATCCCTGGTTCAAGGCCCCATTCGCAGTGTACATCTGGAGTTGAATCAGGAAAGGTATCCAGCATAAAACTTGCTCCAAATCAAGCATATCCACACTGGATGTGATGTGCCAACCCTCAGCACAAAACGTGAGGAGCAAATAGAGGATTACCGGTTTGTGACGTCACACTAGCTCTTAGTGCAGGCGTGCTGGCAAACTTCCTAAAACTGCGAATAGATCAGACTTTACTGCATTCTCTCAGAATACTTTTTGAAAACGCAGCGTGTTTAAATATTTTATTGTACAACTGACCAAGCAGGATACGTGATAACCCTTCAGAAAACACAGTTTATTGAACATTTATGCTTATGTTTTGTGGCATGTTTACCATATTAATCAAAAACAGGAGCAACCGTTTAACTAAACCCTTCTGGGTAATGGATCTGTTAACGAGATGTGTCAACACATGATGACTGATGCAGCCCTGAACGTATTCCAGAACCCACGACGGTCGCAATTAGAGAGTGCACGTGAGCTTGCACATACTGAAGTATATACATACACACACACACACACACAGGCACACACAAAACAGCTGCCACTGACAAGGGTAAGGCAGCGCGAGTCCAACGGTCTTCTGCCTTTCACTACCAGATGGTAGTTCCCACTGGTTCTCCTGACTCATGCACACTAATACAAACATATACACACACACACACACACACACACAAATATGTGCAAACAGGATCCTCAAACATTTATATTAATTAATGAAAACTGCCTCAATTTTTGCTCCAAGAGTGCAGGAACCTCAGCTTCCATACTATGTTAAAGAGACAAAGAAATTTTTGTTTTCCAAATGCTTTATTAATTTTTTCCCCCGCTTTTTTAACTTTTGCAAGAAGGACTATTTAAAAAACATATTCAACCAATTTTGACTATATGTGATGGAGGCCAGCAGGAGTCGCTGTGCATCTGGTAGACAGTAAACGTCACTCCCCAAGAGCTAATAGGACTCTCTGGCCACAGGGCCAGAGGCCCGTGTTTTTGGCCTTCTGGTTCGAGCGTCTGCCTCCAATGCCAGAGACTGTGAGTTTGCGTCCCGAGGGGAACGAGTGGGAGGAGTCAACACACACACGCACGAGTCAACACACACACGCAGACAAGAGAGAGTACTAGCCCCTACATATACTTTAACAAAATAAAAGTTAATAAAAAAAAACCCTTATAATAAAAAAAACCCTGCTTGCTGCAGGCTTCACCACAGGGAGCTTTGGTGGCTGCAGTCTACTGTGCAGGTTGACACTAATGCACTTTTGGAACTTCATGCTCAGGGTCACCACAGAGGATCTGGTATGGATGCGCATAATGATTTGGCACAAGTTTGACCTCAGACGCCCTTCCTGATGCCACTCCAAATGGACATGGAGAATGGGGCACAAGAGACCTTGAACCAGGATCCTTCTATTTTGGGAGCAGGTGAGATAACCGCTTGTGCCATCACGCACTAGTCCTTTTGGTTGCATTCACCTTCTCGATACCACAGAGCTGTGTTCCTAGTAGGGCTTGAAATCGTTTCTCAAAACCCGATATGATATGTATCACTGGACCTCTGACACCTTATACACATCATATCGGTACATTAATACTGCTTAATACTGCTTATAAAATATTTTTAAATGCATGCATAAATCGTCATGTGTGGTGGTGTCAGCTATTTAGTACTTTAGTTATACTGCTTAATGTGGGTTCTATTTGTATTTTCGCTTGCACATTTTCACCTTTTCTTTGCCTTTAGGTACAGGTGGGTGACACCATGCTATGAAACACAGTGACAGCATGCACGGTCAATGATATGTTTTGTTTTACTTTTTTAAAGCATTTATAGCTGCCAAAAAAACAGTGGACTAACTGGTTGCCACATCTAGCTCTGATATATTGAAAAGAATACTGGACATCTTATACCAGTATTTCAATAATACCACACACTGGTATAAACCCCTAGTACCTGGTGCAGTTCAGTTTAAAAGGATGGACAGGAGCCACTGTGATTGGTTGACACTATGTTTGGAATACAAAAACACCCATGAATAATTAACATGGTAAGTCCAACCTTTTTTTGCACAGTGCCAAGCATTGCACTCAGATCCACCCAAAGTGGCCTCGCGTCCTCTGTGCAAGTCCTTTGTGCGTCCACCATCTCAATATGGTGTTTCAGGTGTTGAACACAGTAGTTTGTTTGGGCATTTTGTTGGGATGATTGCATATCAGCACATCTAGAAAGCTCTGAAGAGTTGTGCAGGGACTTTCACATGTCCTTGGAAAGATGAATTGTCCGTAAAAGTTGTTAATGCCGCAAGGAGAGTGTTGGAGTACCACCTTACCGAAGGTAAAGCAAAAACCTGGAAGAATTACTGCTCTATTGATTTATATTATAACCTGGCAAGAACAGGTTACATGTGAATACTCAGCAAGGGTCAGTGTAAACACGCTCGCCCTACAGGAGAATCCCCGAGGAGAAAAGTTGAAAGTAACTGCAGAGACGGAAAAAGGAAGGCAATGACGGAGATAACACATATATAAAAAGGCACAATTAACAAGGAAATCTCCCAGGATGCAACACAAAGTCACCTCCTTTGTATCGCCTCTGAGGCCTTAAGGGTCAACTGAGATGTACGAGTCTCATGGGGATCCTGTATGATGCCTGAGCTTGAGAAAGGACGGCGGAGAGATGGAGTCAACCTTATGTGGTGACTTAATAATCACACACACATATATAGTTTCTCACGTTGGCCCGTCTTGCTCCAGTTGTGTGTCTTCATCATATTTTGCTGACCTGTATGTGGAAGAGTTGACAGAGGTGAGCGCACAATCTCCCGGCGCCTTAGCACAGAGAATTGGATCACCTCTGAGCTGACCTGCTCATGGTGACGGCGCGCCTATCTGCACCCCGTGCTGTCAAGGCGACCGCTCAGAGCAGACAGTGCCCACTGAGTGGCCCCCGGGTCCGCAGCTTCTCCGCTTCGTCTGCCGGGCAACATGACAACCTATACAAGGCCCTGTCAAACACATGATTGACATCTCCCCGCCCACCGCAAGCAGGATTCACCCCCGGCCTGTCAAATTACCCCAGAAGCCAGACAGGCGACCGTATCTGGGCTCACCATTTGCTCACACGTCACCCTCCATACATGAATACTATTCTTGTTTAAACGTGAAAAAAGTTGTCTGTGTGCAGGTACAATTTAGTATCCAGGCCACAGTTGGTGAAAAATATTTTGAGAGTAAAATCCACTATTTGGAGAGGAGAAAAGTAGTGTAGCTGCAAAAAAAGCAACGTGAGAATAAAGATGAAGTGAGAAAACCAGGTACAAATAAATACATGGTTGGTCACAGGCACAATAAAGCATACTCAGGGAAAATATTTTAGAGAACATATCAAGAAATTGTCAAGTGCGTTAAAATGTTAAAAAGATAATGTGAGAGGTTGTAATGTGGATAAGGACAGTGACAAACAATTTTAAAATTAAAAAGGTATCCAAAGCACAGGTTTAATTTTTGTCAAAAAAAAAGTGAATTTAAAATGTCAAAATAAACAATCTTCATTAAAATATTAAGTACCTACAGAACATAAACACAAAAAGCATTTCAGAACAAATAATTATCACATATTTGTGTGATTATTTCATTCAGTTTCATAAGACTTGCATTTTATATTATTCAAATTTTTGAATGCCATAATTTAAAATACCATTACACTTAATAAACCTGATTGATCATTTATATATTATAATAGACTGTGCAATTATGCAAGAAACAAATCTTTGTTTTCTTATAGTGTAACTCCACACTAACTCTTTCATATTCAAACTTTCCTTGTGTAAGCTTATTCTTAACATTGCACACTCCAAAAATTTAAACAATGACTTTAATTATATTTTGTCAACAGTTTCCACAAAATTGAATTAGGTTACTTGAAATCTGAAATATTTAGTTAATCTAACTGAACTTTAATTATTAGAAAATAGCATTTTAAGTAAACTGAAAACAAAAAGTTGATATAAAGCGCGCAACTCACCCTTGACTGTACATATGAAGTTGTAACAATACAACTTCTCTATCAACTGACTTTAATTAAATTTATTTTATCATCAAGTTCCACAAAATGGTATTTAGTTAGTTAAAAGCAGAAATATTAAGTCCTCATAACTAAACTTGTATTATTGGAACTAAATTTAAGTTAAATATATCAATTTTTTTAATAAACTGAAAACAAAAAGCTTACAGAAAGTGCACAACTCATTTCATTCACTTTTCTGCAGGTATAAATTGTGTTTTTATAACAATATGAGGTTGTAACAGTATGACTTCTATATCAACTGACTTTAAATTTATTTTATCATCAGGTTCCACAAAATTGTATTAAGTTAGTTACAAGCATAAATATTAAGTTCTCCTAACTAAATCAACTTGTATTATTTAAAAAAAATTAACTTAAAGATATGTATCTTAAATAAACTGTAAACAAAATGCTTACAGAAAATGAACAACCCATCTCATTCACTTTTGTGAGTGTACAAATCACTTTTTTTTAATAACAATATGAAGTAACAGTACAACTTCTATAATAATTGACTTTTATAGTGGAGCTCAGTTGTTTTTGTGTTAATTCATTCAATGCATTTATCAAAACGTCTTTGAATTAATCTTAAACAGTTAGCTGGTTTCCAAGATTACACTTTGGTTTGAATTTGTGTTGAAGGGATCAGATTAAATACATTTTTAGTAAGCTAACACAAGTCACCAAATGTCTTTATCTCAGATATTACAGTTTATAACAAACAATATTTGTAGATATTGAAGTGGTACATCTTAAATACAACTTCTTTGTTTTACACCTCCATGACATATGTCACAGATGTCTTGTGACCAGTAGTTTATAATCTGGGGTGTTTCTACTAACGCATGACCGATGAAGATTTTTGAGGGGGTTAATATTAGTGGATGGATGGATTTATTTGATAATATTTATACATGTAAAATACAGTACAATATATAATTAGCACTGACAATAACACAAAGTATAAAACACATTTATTTCAAATGTGGTCCTCTTGATAACATAGTTGGCAAAAAAAATTATGATCTTGATATATCTACCGATGTATGCAAAAAAAAAATGGCAATTGATCCAAACATTTTGTTATCAAACCCTTGTGCCAAACACATGTAATCATGGCTTGATGTTTTACAGTTTGAACATGAACTTTATTATAAATAACTATAAACATAACCAACAACCAACTAACGTACCTCACGCTGCCTACACTTTCATTGGCAGTCACCATTTCGCAGTGCTTAGCATTTACGTAAAATAGATCTCTCGTCTCTTTGTGTCTTTTGTTGATGTAAAACACCCACTCTGATTAAAGATGAATGGCAAATGTGAATGAAATGAAAGGCTCATACTGGTTGATATTATCGGCCAATCAATGTACAGTATTGGTTGGGCTCTAGTTTCTACGTATATATACACATAGTGGTGGATGTTTAGCATGAAAACAAAATTGCATTTAACTGTAAAAGGTAGCTAATAAATGATTTCACTCTATATGATGCCTTTAATCTCAAAATGTAATCTTTTTTTTTTTTTTTAACTACTGACTCTAATTGTGATATTGCAGGTAATAAAAGGCAAGTTTGGTAGCTCAGGCATTGTGCGGTGACTAAATAATGTTATTATGTTCTTTAGTCACTTGTGCTTTTTTTCTCCATCCTATTGCGAGTGATTTTGTTGCCACGGCAGGGCGGTCTGATCACGCACCGCTCCTCATGATCTGCAACGTCTCCCACGTTGTTGCCTTACCTGCAGCGGACACACATTACTGCACAAACACGCACACAAATGCACATACAGAAAGCCACAAGCACACAAAAAGAGGGACCCCGCTGTGAGAAAAAGAGCTACAGTACTCCCTACATCAACAGTGGCCTAGATAAACACAATACGCACAAAAGAGTCGCCCCATGAAAATAACCCTCCATCTAAGCATCACTGCACTTATCTACTCATAAACATAGGGATAAATCAATTCAGACAGAAACACTTTTTTCCTCTCCCTCGCTCTCGTTTGAAATTACAGCTGTGGGACCAAAGCTAGCATGATAGCATAGGTCAAATTCACTAACCTCCTCTCTCCATGGCAACAGTCGAGCGCTTAGAAAAAAGAAAGAAAAAAAAAAAAAGAAGCTTGCTGTGGTTTGTTGAAGTAAATGTGACATGTTTGTCCATGACCTGTGAATATGTGTGTCAAGTGTGTGTCTTTGCATGTGTTTCACAGCAACACAAGAATGCGCTCGTACGAAGGTGTGTGCGTGAGATCTCCGCTAGCTATCGCAGCGTCTCTATTAGCATTACAGCGTCTCGGAGCTTTGTTTTACTCTGACCTGTATAATCAGTGTCACATTAACAACACAACAAATCAAATGCTGCGTTCTGGCCCCTCAAGCCACACACACACACACACACACAAGCGCGCACGCACGCGTGCACGCTCCCCGTGTCCTTGTTCTTGCCCCCAGATGGCCACCATACTCTGATGAACAGATGCTAATTAATATGATAACTAATGACGATGACACACGGAAAAGCGCATAAATTGTTATTATTATTCAAAAGGAGAGATGAATTAAGGAAAATTTTTTTTGTTCTTGGTGTGAGGGTGAAAACAGAAAGATTTACTGTGATGGAGATGCTTAATACAGCTTATTATAAAAAAAATGTACCTCTTAACATGTTAATGTTAAGAGATACATTTTTCAAAAAAAGCCATTTTTCAAAAAAATGGCTTTAATTTGAAATGATCTCAAAATACCACATAACATCGTTATTTTTCTTTCAGATGAAGATGTCCTCTACATTTGCAGAATACGGCTCCAGATAATCAGTTAATTTTTCAATTATTTTTACAATTAATTGATGAATTTTTTAATCCAGTAAAATACAGAGTAAAAATAAATTAGTCTGATTAACAGTCTAAAACCTAAAAATATTTCAACAGCGTCAGAAATTAGATGAAAGCATAAACTCTTCATATTTGTAAAAGTGGAACCAGTGAAATGAGGCTTTCTTTTCCCTTCATGAATGATTTAAACAATGAATTGTTATAATTTGCAGTTGTTTCTTTGTTGATCAACTAATCAGTCAGCTAATCATTTCAATGCTATGTAACAAAAAAAAAAATTACATAATTAATGACCATTTTAACAGAACATAACTCATTTTGTAAGAGGTAAAAGCTACAAGATGTGTGTGGGTTGTTTTTTTTTTTTTTTTTTTTTCCCTTTTCTTTTTTGTTACACCTTTCCTTTTTGATTTTTTTTTTTTTTTTTTTTATTTTGTTTTT
>CABFOU010085110.1:0-11320 GCA_900660325.1 Opsanus beta
CCTGACGGTCCGTCCGTTTTGCGTGAGTAACGCTGTAGTGACTATTAAAAAACGTTCCGTATCTCTAGACTCGTGTCTACACATACGGAACTCCGTACGTCGTACTGTCTGAAGGAAGAACAGGCTGTTTTTTTTTCGGTTTTTTTTTCGAACAGGCTCCGTTCCCCTCACCGCTGATTGGACAACGTCATGAAATCCGATGCGCTGATTGGCTGAATGGAGCTGTCGGTCTTCGTCAACAACTGGGTGTGTGATTTGTCGGCTTCTGGAACGAAACACTGCATTTCGGTGCATTTTTTGGGGGGGGTGTCGGTTTTTGTGACCAGATGGATGGGTGATCAGGATGGTGGCACAATTTCCTCAAATGTGGTGGTCATGGTTTCATTTTGGCGGGGATGGCGTTTGTCGTTTTTGTCGGTTTTTGAGCTCTTCATATGTAACCGGTTTGGGACTCTCACATTGCCCGTTCTTCCTCCGCTCTTCACAGCTCTGTTTGACGTCTGTGTTCACCTCGTCAGTTAGTGTTCTATTCCCCACTTGTAGGCTCCCTGTGATCCTGATTGCCTTCCTATTCACTGCTCTGTTCACCGCTTCTCTTCTTATTGTGTTCCTGATCATCTCCCTTATCATCACTCTGTTCACAGCTTCTCATCTCCTCTGTGTTAATAGTCATCTGCCAGTTTGCCAGCCTGCTCATCGTCTCTTGGCTTGGTCTGTCACCTCTGGTCTTCAAGTCTGTCTGAATTCCTGCTCCTTTCTTGGTCTTCCTCCCTGTTTCCTCCTACCTCATCAGGACCTACAATATCCCAAGTCTGTGGCATGATTCCACCTTGTCCACTCATACGTTTAACCTACAGTGTGTAGGATTTAGTGTCATCTAGTGGTGAGGTAGCAGACTGCATTAAGCCGTCACTGGTCACAATTTTGATTCCCTTCAGGTTTTTCTTCTATGGTGACAGAGGTTCATGCTCCCTTGCCTTCTCTTGTGACAAGCGATATGTATGATCTTCCTGCAGTGGCTATCAGTAGACAGTGTATAGGGGAATTTCTGGCTATTCTTTAGTTTTCTAGCTGCGCTGCAAAATGCGAAAGTCAGAATAAGTATGTCCCTTTTGGGCTACCGTATCAACATGGCGGTGCAACATGGCAGCTTCCATGAGGGGGCCTGTTCCCATATAGATATGAAGGGATCAGTCTAAGCTCATGAATACACATTGACTGCAGATAATTATACACTAATGAACAGATGGTTATGAATTTTATGTTGCATTTCTGCTAATAAATACCACTAAATCCTACACACTATAGCAGCTAACCAGTGTCTCCATGGGAAACTGTGCTCGCTCGCTCGCCACCTCATGTTCCTGAATATTTTAAATAAATCTTTTACTTCTTCTACATTGCCTCTCTGAGACCGTGTCATCAATTTGGATTCACATTCCATAAAACACAACAAGAAGATCTCTTGTGTCTTCCCTCTGCGGGAGTAACCCTGCTGCCGCCTTCCACTGAAGAAGGACATGTTATGAAGGTGACTGGGGAAAATGTCTGGATCCTCATCCATCCCCTGAATTAACTGAAGAAAACAACCTATAAAACTAATGACTTACATCAACTATAGTCCTCATATTTAGTTTGTCCAATTACTTACTGCTTCTGAGTCACTGTGTAGGAAATTGTACCTATATCGGACCGGTTCTGAAATTGGAACACCAACTGTGCTCAATTCCATTGCATCATCGTGACATCGAAATAACAAGAGCACTAGTAGGGGAAGTCTCATGTTGCGCATTATTTCAACATCATGATGATGTAAGAGTCTTGTATGGACTTGAGAACAGGTGGTGGTCCAACTTTTGGGGCCGGTCAAATGTAGGGACACTTCCCTTATAGAAATGGCCATAATTCCCATATGGGTAATGCTGTATTTGTATTAAAAACCTTGAATTAAAGCTGAGGGTCGATACTGTTTCATTTCAACTCCACTGTGAAGGCATGGGGGGGGGAAGCAAAATAAGAAAAATCACAATGGTGTCTAAATACCTATGGACCTGACTATAGATGTCAAATCGCAGAAAACTGCATTATTTCATGTTCGTTTGGAGAAGGTCCCCTGTATTGTCTGCTCTAATTGTTTGGACCATTTATAGATCTTGCTGGTGGTACCACCTGGTACTGTTTGTACAAGGGTGGCTTAAAACGAGTGAATAAGTGAAGGACTGATTGAATGATATCCCTCTGTAATGCCCCTGTGAGGTGTGTGTGAGTGTGTGTGTGTTCGGGGGGAGTGTGGACAAAGAGAAGAAGAACAAAGAGCAGAGACGAAGAAAGCTAAAGGGCCAAAGGGCGCCGTAATGAGGAGATGTGGAAGGATCTGAGGATTTCATGAGTCAGAAAAAAAGAGAAAGAATCCTGCGTTGTTTTTTTTGTTCCTAACCACTCCATATTAAACTCATCCATCCTGAGAGAGACAAAGAATTAGAGCGAGGAAAAAAGACCTGAGAGAGAGAGGGACCGAATCTCTGTCTGCACAGTAGTTATCTTTCACCTGTAGCTAGTAGAGATGTTGGCCTGCATAATCCAGTGTGAGGATAAAGCATCCTTTATGACCAGCTGAGCCAATAAATCCGGATCAGTTCTGACCTCTTTTTCTTCCCCCCGTCTCCTCGTCTGTGAGGTTTATCTTTGCTGTGGTGCAGACAGATTCAGCTGCTGAATGCTCTTCATCGCCGAAGCAATATCAAGTGGAATCAGAGTATCGAAACAGCAGGTGTTACGTATTATGGTCCATCCACACTCCCGGATATTTAACACTTAGATTCTCTTCTCCCCTCTCATGCCTAAAACTACCTAATTTCAGCAGCACGGTTAATTGCCTGTGTCTGTCTCTCTGCACGCGAACACTTCCTTTCTGGTGCACAGTTCTTGGTGTAATTGTTTTCAATTAAAGCGTGCTGTGCTGCAGCTGTCTTTAGGTTGCTACTGTAAATCTTGCGAGAGTGTTCAAGGCAACAGCTGGTAAAAGATGAGGCGCCCTGGTCGTGGCAGCTATCATTCCGATTGTTCCGAGAGTTGAAGGACTGAAGCTTGTTGGATGAATCTTTACAACAGCTTGAGGTGTTACGCAAGCGGTGATGCAGCTCGGGTTAGTGGAGACACAGCAAATAAATAACTCCCAATGACAAATATAAAGAGATATCAGTGGCTGTTACTCATAACGCTTCTTTTTCCAGTTTGTGCACTTTATTACTGCATCAATAAGCAGCATTAAAATCAGTTGTGTGGACAGTCAGGTGCATAAGTAACTGGACAGAGGCACAATTTTTCCTTTCATTAAGTATTACAAATATGTTGGTACATCTGTGTGGAGTTTTCAGAAATTGAGGGGCTGTGCCATTAGGAAACAAGTGAGGGAAGCCACCAAGACACCCACACGATTCTAAATGAGTTACAGTCTTATGTGTCTGTGATTGGAAAAACTGTGCACACTTCAACTTTTGAGAAAAATGTTCATACAAGAAGACAGATCAAACCAGATCTACTTTTGTGTTGCCATGTGCCACCGGGCAAATCGCAGCTGAAATCTTGTTTGGAAGAAAATCCTTCACTACACTACTCCACAATGAAGGTGTGCAACTGGTAACACAACAGAGAAAAACTGCACCATGCACATATTTCTCCAATCACACAGTTTCTTCAGAGTTGTCTGTCTTGGTGGCTTCCCTCCCTCGCCTCCTTCTTGCACAGGCACTCAGTTTTTGAGAACTGCCATATGGTTTGTATTTTTTAATAACCGATATAAATGAAGTCCAAGACATATTCAGTGACTTGGAAAGGTTCATGTATCCATCCCCTGACTTGTCTGAAGAAAACTGGCTGTAAAAGTGATGATTTGTATTCAAATAAAAATTCCTTAGATTGACTTTGTCTAATTACTTATGGGGTCTGAAAATGGACTGTATCAAAAACGGCTGCAATTCCTAAATGGTTGTTAAACCCCCGAATTAAAGTTGAAAGTCTACAGTACAAACACACCTTTATTATTCCAGTTCTGTCCAATTACTTATGGACCTGACTATATGTTTCATGTGTTTTCTTTCTGTCAGGGTGATGTGTGTTCCAGCCATGCTGGCCCAGATTCTAGCCCACTTTCAATACTTTTTTTCTTGCAGGAGTGGAAAAACAACACAAAGCAGTGAGCCAGGACAGCGAGTGCTCCAACTTTAGCTCTGCTCAATATGGACCCCTCAATACCAACATGAGGGGAAAAAAACCCCCTCAATTTACAGGTGAGTGGCATAATTGGATTTTGGGCCAGGCGGAATGTGTTAGACTCTGCCTGGCCTCCAGAGGGTTATTTGGTGACAGGAAACTGATGCCAGCGCTTCCTCGCTCTGTTCCAGCATCCAAAAGGCCACTGGAGTCCTTCACACTCCCGCCTGACGGCTGAGATAAATAAACGGAGGAGAACGAGACGGCAATGCAGACGCAAAGGAAAGTGAGAGATGAGAAAGGTGACAATGAAAAAGAAGAAACGATGCAAAGAAATGAAATATGAACGTGTAAAAGGGAGGAGAGGGAGATGGCAAGATGACAGATGAGAACACACGGGATGCAGTAATGAATGCCAATTTAATGATGCACTCTTTCTGTCTTATTGCGCGTTTTTCCTCTAATCTATATTTTCTATCCCTCCTCTGTTCCTCTGCGTGCAGGTTCTCTTGCTCGCTTTCTGTTTGAGCCATAGGGATACAATAACTCATTATTAATTCATTGTTTCTCCTCATATCTGTATTTAAAAGGCATTGAATTCTGCTTAATTCAGTGTCCCACGAGAAAGCAACAGTAAACACATTTTTTTTTCCATGTGACTGAGCTGCGGTCAAACTACCAGGTCCGTAAGCATTTTGTGTCGGTCTGTTCCTGCCTTTTACATAAGCAGCAGAAAATGATGAAGTAGAAGTCAGATGCGACTGGCTCAAGGGCAGAAATTAACTGCAGTTTAATTTGTTTGATTTTAATGTATCTGTCAAGGTAATGTTAACTTTTTGGGTGAATGGAAAAACAATTATGTGTGTTCAAGAGAATAAATTTTATGAATGTATATATTAGGCACAAATGGAATTATAAATCCAAGGCTTCAAATAATGACACTTTGTTGGTTCTCCATGTGGAACATGCTAAAATGAGCTTTTTATGGCAAGACTTGAGGAATGTTTTCTTGAAAGCGAAATAGACCTGAAGTTACAGCTATAGTTTGCCAGAAGGCACATGAGATCCTGGATTTGGTCCTTTTTCTTTTGTGAAAATCCTTCTTTGTTCCATTCTACCCTGAAATTGTAACTGATGCAACTGGAAAAAGTTGCATTGTGCACAGTTTCTCCAATTGTAGCCACCGAAGCCTAGTTTCTTGAAAGTTATCATGGGTGTCTTGGTAGCTTCCCTCGCAAAATGTCTTCCTACAAGGTCACATTGTTTTTGAGATTTGCCTTACAGTACCATACAGTACTGTGTTTCTTAATACCTGATGTAAATGAAGTCAAACAAATATTCAGTTGACTTGGAAATGTTCACATGTCCATCCCCTTACCTGTCTAAAGAAAAGTGGCTGTAAAATTGATTATTTGTGTTAAAGCTACCCTCATATTTTAAGGTTCTTAATCCACAAGTTGCTGTCAGTGTGCAGTTGAGTGCCTTGCAACCTGACATCAATGTGTGAGTGTGTGTGTAAATGAGAGGCATCATTGTAAAGCACTTTGAGTATATATATATATATCCCAACATGCTCTAGTTCCATCACTAGATTCTTCTACTGATGTGTGTGTTATAGGATCGTTTGACACCGTGGCCCATTGCATAATACTGGACAGGCATAAGAACCACTTTGGGATTGATGGTAATGTCCTCGTGTGGCTGACATGCTTTCAGTTTGTCCTGCATAATAGCCTCACTTTAAATCTTGTTCTTCCTATGAAATATGGGTTCCACAAGGGTCAGTTTTCGGCGCCCTGCTTTTCTCCATTCTATATAGCTCCCCCTGAGCAGATACTGCGATGCTATGGAATTATTTTTCACTGTTGCGCTGATAACACTCAGTTGCACATGCCGATAACTGCAAGTAATGTCACACACATTTAGACTATAGAGGACTGCCTGGCTTCAGTGAAAAACTGGATGTCTAGCAATTTCTTACTTTTAAATTCCGACAAGACCGAGAAGACAGCCATTGGTCCTGTGAGACACAGGCATCAGTTTGATAAGCTAACGCTAACCCTAGACTCGTGTTATATTTCATAGTGACAAAGTGAAAAACCTTGGGGTGATCTTTGATCCCACACTGTTGTTTGACCTACACATTAGAGCACTAACTAGGACTGCTTTCTTCCATCTCCGTAATATTGCGAGGATTCATCCTATCCTGTCTATGGCTGATGCAGAGACTCAGATCCATGCCTTTGTCTCTTCTAGATTGGATCACTGAAACGTTCTATTCTCTGGCTTACCGCAGTCCACCATTAGAGGTCTCCAGCTGGTTCAAAATGCTACTGCTAGAACTTTGACTAGAAGGTTTGATCATATTACCCTGGATTTGGCCTCCCTTCACTAACTTCCTGTCCCTGCGAGGTCAGGTTTTAAGGTTTTGTTACTAACTTACAAAAGCCTTCATGGACTAGTGGCTCCCTACCTGGTCTAGCTACTCAAATCGTATGTACCGACCCGTGTTCTGTGTTCTCAGGATGCAGGATTATTATGTGTCCCTAAGGTTAAAAAGAAGTCAGCAGGCCACAGAGCTTTCTCTTATTGTGCGCCTGTTCCTTGGAGCAATCTCTCTGCTGAGATAAAACAGTCGGATTCTCTGGAGTCATTTAAGTCTAGATTAAAGACTCATTTTTTCCCTCTTTTGTATGGCCAGCATACTTGTGTAGTATCAAACCATTTTTTCTCTCCTGTTAAATTGTGATATTAATAATGGCACAGGTCTCAGCCTCACTATATCTAAACTCTAAGTCTGTCAGTGAAGCTGCTCTCTTTCTCTCTGTCTGAGGAGCTGTTGCTGAAACTGGGACCTGGGACCGGGCAGTCTGGTGCCACATGCTGAACTACTGGACAAAGTTTCATCTGCCCCTGCCCATGACATTCGGCCAATAGAATAATGCTGACCTGCAACATTCAACAAGAACCAAAAAAATTGGGACTTTTTGGAATGAGATCTGTTCTGGACTCTGTTTTCCATGGTAATGACTTTTCTGTCTGCACTTTGTTCATTTACACTTTGTTTTATCTACACTGGGTCACCCCTCTGAGTTTGGTCTGCTTGAGGTTTCTTCCTCAAAAAAGGCCAGATGGAGTTTTTCCTTACTGCTGTTGCCTATGTGCTTGCTCAGGGGGGTTGGTAAGGTTAGATATTACCCATGTGAAGTGCCTTGGGGCTGTGCTGTGATTTGGTGCTATATCCTTCTGAGACTCAGCCCATTGATTATGTCCTCTGTAGTGGACAAAAAAGTTAAATTGAAAGATAGTTTCTTTTCCCTTGTTCTAAGGAGGATATAAATAAATTGAACTAAATTGAATCGAGCACCTGCATCAGAAAGAAAAGTGCAGAAATGCAGTCCATTTTAGTTTTAGCTTTTAAAAATGGAGGGACTATAAAAATTGCAGTAATTCCAATAGTTATTTTTTGCTGAACCACTTGAATGAAAGCTGAAAGTAAGCACTTATTTCAGTGGCATTGTGGTGGTGTACAGAGGCAAAATTCCCAAAATTGTCCAAATAAAACAGGACTTAAAGAATGGATATAATGCGTGGCTGGGGATGAAACCAAACCTTTTCATTGGTACTGAAAATTAATAATGGCAAACTCATAACACTGTTCTGAAATGTTTTGAAACATTTGCAACACCATGGTTTTGGAACACTGTTCTGGAGTCCATGTCAATACAGAGACATCACATGCCATGTTCCTGTGAGTAGGCCCTCATTATCTCGCCAATGGTTATATAATAAAACTGGTAAATGGTACCCCCCCCCCACACACACACACACACACACTCTGTGAGTGTCAGGCTGGAAGGCACCAGGTTGTTCAAACTCCAAATCCATGATAAAATGGGGGTCCAGAGACAAAGTAGGCAAAACACTGGCCAGGAAGCAGCAGATGACACCCAGGTTACATCCTACATTAAACATTACTGAAGGTCATGCACACTCAGTGGTCACACACTGGCAGTTGCCGGTATTGGCGGTGAGTGCTTGCAATTATGGCACAACAATGGTTGCCACTAACATGCCACACACACAGTTTCTGTGTAAGAGGGGCTTACACCCTTATTCCACAGGGTGCCGTTCTACTACGATCACCCATGATCCAAAAAAAGTGCACAAAAGGGATGAAACGCCTTGATCCGACTTGCCTTGTAACAGGCTGACTGATAAAGTGCAGACCTGGCAACTGGCTGGCTTATGAAGTGCAGACCTGGCAACCCGCCCGAAAACAAAAGTTAAGGAGCTGCGCCCTTGGCCAGACGTGAGCCAGCTGTTCGACTTAGACAAAGGTCCAAGTCTTTACGTTCTTGGTGCTTCCTGTGGTTGTGAGACTTGGACTCTAACCAGTGACCTAAGGTGACAAGATTTAAGATTTATGTATTTGATCCTAGGTGTCTTCAGAGTATCCTTGGGTAACATTGGAATGATTACGTGTCAAACGAATGATTACTTAGGGAGACTAAGATGAGAAGTGTCACCTGCATTGTGAAGGAGCATCTGCGTTGACATTTTGGCCATATGGCACTTTTTCCTGGACATGATTCAACACGTAGGTGCCTCAGTGTTGAGGAGTCCAGCATCTAGAGGAGGTCCACATTCCACCTGGCTGTAGCAGATAGATGGATACTTTTGATAGGTGGAGACAGACCAGACATCTGCCTGGGTGGTTGCCATTCAGGACCACACGATTCTGTGGTGTGATGAATGTGGATTTGACTACATGTGGTACCAGCACATGTGCCCAGACCTACATCTATCTATCTATCTATCTATCTATCTATCTATCTATCTATCTATCTATCTAAATAAATATATAACTAAATAAATAAATAAATAAATAAATAAATAAATAAACATAAATAAATATTGAACATAGTCAGATTTAAAAGAAAAAGAAATGAGCCTTTAACAAAGACTGAAAAGTTATTAAGGTTGAAGAGATCCTAATATTACGAATAAACTTCCAGAGTGAGGGGAAAGCTACTACAAATATGCCATTTCTGTTTAAATCTGGACCTTGAAGAGACTAAAAGCTTTTGTTCGGATGAACTAAATGCCCTACCAGGATTTAGGAATTTAAAATCAATTCTAGTTTGGACAGAAGCTAATAAAAAAGTGGCCGATATGCCAGCACTGCTTAGTTCTGCCTGTCAAGAAGCGAGCACCACCACTGTGGATGAGCAGGGGATAACTGGCTAACTTCTGTGTGCAATGAGTTGAAATAATTGAGGGGAGGCCATGGCGATGAAGGTTGAGTCCTTGTGAAACAGGAAAAAATCTTTGAGGTCCCTTGGGCAAGGTAGTGGTGTGCAGTTGAGCTTCTGCGTGGCAGCGCACTGACATCAGTGTGCGTGTGAATGGGTGAATGTGGTGCGTCATTGCAAAGCACGTTGAGCATCTGTATGAGATAGAACGGTGCCATAGAAATGCCGTCCATTTACCATTTATGAAAGGAAATATCAGCATGAATCATTTGGGATGGACTGTGGTCTGATGAAACGAGAGAGACAGGAAGCTGAGTGACTGTGTTATCAATGTGGAACCAATCAGTCATCGTTCATCGCACAAATATGTAATGTCACTATTGCATGATTAAACTATTAAATGCAGTGATTAACTGGGCAACAACCTAACGGTCTCCA
Source organism: Opsanus beta (assembly GCA_900660325.1). NCBI lineage: Eukaryota > Metazoa > Chordata > Actinopteri > Batrachoidiformes > Batrachoididae > Opsanus > Opsanus beta. The sequence continues at coordinate 9,906 of CABFOU010085110.1, forward strand.
ATGAACACACATTAGCAGAATGCATTACTTGCTTGCACATGAGCTTAACATGCTATTTTCTGAGAACGGTTATGATGACAACTACCTGTACAATTTCATTTGTATCATGACCTTGAAACAGTGTAGAACTGTAAGCTAAGTGGATAAGGAGCTGGTATGCTAATATGTAGGCTTATGTTCGAATCCCACTCATGCTACCTGTCTGTGTCCTTCAACAGTAATATCTCACTGGGCTGTGACAGTTTGCAAATGGCATTAAGGAGGGATTTTGCACGACATTCGCGGGGGTTCGCCATTCCCTCCCATGAGTCTCAGGGTATCATGCATGTGTTGCTTGATTTTTGAACAGTTCAAACATAGCACAGCTGCAAATTTTCTCTCTAAATACTCACAGAGTCCTTGCGGGCGGTTCAAACCCTTCTTGATTCAGTTTATGTGAGCCAGAAAGTGCGCAACATGTGAGACAACTTGTGTGGGGTTGACGACACACTTTTCCTTTTATATGATCGGAGAGGAACTGTGTTTCTGGAAGCGGTAGAGCGAGTCCAGCAGCCTCCAGCCAATCGGCTCTGCGGTCTGCAGGCTCCAACCCGCCGTGCACACACTGTTTGAACCAGATTTATCATATTCTTTTTTAATTAATTAATTTTTTTGAGGACCACGATGAGAATAAGTTTTTTGTGTCAGCCCGGCCGTGCACACATGGTCAGCGGCCTGGACCACACCTGTCAGGTGCCGAAGGAGCTGCACCATCCAGATTAATTCTGTTTTTTGTTTTTTTTTATTGAGGAGAACAATGGGAAAAAGTAAATGCTTTATTGTGTTATCCTCAGCAATTTTATATATTGTATTGTTTATTTTACGTACATGTCTGTTTGCCAAATAAATCAAATCAAAGGGCACATACCCCAGAAGAGTTGCTGGATATTGCACTGCACCACATCACGGAGACATGGCTACTCTAGCACGTCCAGGAATGCTTCGTGTGGATCTCGGAGCCTGAGGAGAGAAGAGGATAGTGGCTCCCGTGTGGACAATAATATTTTCGAGATGCAGCTTCTGGACATCATTCTGCAAGTTGGTGAGTGTGCTGTTCACAACTTTGTTTTTTGTTTTTTGTCTCCTCCGTAGAGCCACACTAGGCTTTTTAAAAATTATTATTATTTATAATTTATTTATTATTATTTTATTTTATTATTATTTACATGGCTGTGCCTTCCTGGCTACAGTCTGGGGTATTTACACAGCCTCTTTTCACATAATAACAGCATAATAATAGCAGCCCACAGCCATCCTGAGTGCTTTGTTCACAAACATGTCATCATTTCAGCCGCAAGTGGTGCTCATCATCCATGAGAGTGCCGGGTGGCATTTGTGTGCAAATCCGTGAGATCCTTGCACGTGCGAAAGCTGGC
>CABFOU010085217.1:0-11542 GCA_900660325.1 Opsanus beta
GACCCGCTCGTGTGACTCGTGGGGGGGAGGTCGACCTGCTCGTGTGACTCGTGGGGAGAAGGTCGACCCGCTCGTATGACTCCTGTGGGACAGATCGACCCACTCCTGTGACTCGTGCAGGACAAGTCGAGCCGCTCGTTTGACTCCTGCAGGACAGGTTGACCCGTCCGTTCGAGCCTGGCCAACCGTCTGTGTCTCCTGAACACGGCACGAAGTTTTCGTGTCTCACCTGTTCGGCCTGATTCGGCCTATTTCGGCCAAATTCGGCCAAGTTGGCCGATTTCGCCCAACATTGTGTTATGTGTGAAGGGGCCCTTATAGTTTTCCTAAACACAGGCAAGCATAATCAAAACACTTTGTTGATGGTGTTTTCAGCTATTGCATGCCTGTAGTAAGTTTTCCCACAAAGACAAAAAAATGTGGCTCAAAACACAGATGTCTGATTTAAAAATACGTATCTTAATGCCCGATTAGTACTGAACAGGTCAAATTTCAGTTGTCATTATTCAAGCCCAATCATTCTACAGAAACTGCATTTGCTGTACTAAGATGGTGAATGATCCTTGACTCACCATGGACACAGGCAGTTCTTCAGTCCATCAGTGTTGCTGTTGGTAAATAGACTGCAGTTCTATAGTACCTGTCCATCTGATGCAGACAATCAAAGCATTTTCCAGTGATGCTTCACATCCACCCAATCACATACACTCACACGTTGAGGTCAAGATGGTGTCATTCAAGCACTGTTGATTACTGTGTATTCTTCATACTACTTTGGTATCTTTGGATGCATTCTCTCATGGCTGAAATTACATTTATCTGAAAGACTGCAGTGTACTGTATCACTAATAATGACACCATGACTAAATATTCTGCAGTGTGGAGTATACCACTGTACTGTTCTTGCCCCATTATTATTTTCACCCTTCAGAAATTTTAAGTTTTATATGCATGTTGGTAAGATGCAAACTCATATATTGAGCTTGAAGGTGTGTATGATTGCATTGAAAGATGGATGTCATGGAAACAGGATATCATGGAAACTGGCCTGCTTTTGAACCCTGAGAAGACTGAGGATAGGTCAGGTCTGGGAGCATGTGCTAGTACCACTCCACCCACCACACCATAGAACCACACCAGGTCCTGGATGGCAACCACCCAAGCAAATATGCATTAAAGTTAAAGTCCCTCTTTTTATTCCAGAGCATGGTCTTTCAGATTGAGAGCCTGATTTTTTAATGTACTCATTCTTTAAGACACAGAATGTCTATCTCATTCAGTTCTTCTCGTGCTTGTTTTATGGTGGTTGGCATCCAGCTTACAGCGACCTTCTGCTTTGGAGTGTGAATCACAGTAATTTATTCAGTATACAAGAACAACTTGTCACGCATGTAGACATTACCATGTTTTGGCCATGAATGACAAAACAGTATTTTTTTTATATATAAGTTGCTTCAGAATACAAGTCACAGGACCTCCAAACTATTTTAAAAACTGTGACGTATAGTCTGTTTAATACAGTATCCATCTGTCTGCTACTGCCACGTCAGACATGAGCATCCTCTTGGCCTACTTGAGCAGGTGGGGTCCTCAAAACTGAGGTACCTGCAATGTGGGATCATGATTAGAGAAACGCAGTACATGGCCAAAATATAGCTGACATTATCTTACAATGCAATGACTGACCTCACTAGAGTCTCCCTAAGTAACCATTCCAGCAGTACCCAAGGATTGTCTGAAGAGACCTAGTTCTAAAGACATATCGTAGCCATCTTGCGTCACTGGCTAGCATCCAACTCTCACACCCATACAGTAAGACAGGAAGCACCAGGACCCTAAAGACAAGGACCTTTGCTCTCCCACAAAGATACTGGCATTGCCAAACACATCTGTCCACTGACCTTATGACTCCATAAGCTCTTCCCAGGCTTCTCCCAATCTCAAAGTCCAATGGCCCAGATACATGAATGTCACCCCTAGATAAGTGAATGTCTTGACTGAACACTTTCGCCACATAGAGATAGACTTCTGATGGCTGAGTCATTAAAAGCCTGGATCGTCATCTTCAATGAAGGAACATCACAAACCCAGACACTCCAATGTCTCACACAGCTTCTCAATTGCTGGTATCAGGGCATCCATTTGTCATGCAAGGCTCACAGCATCATGTGCAAACTCATGGTCAGTAAATCTTTCCCCACCATGAAAGGCAATTAAATTACTGATTTCCAAAACCCTACCCAATACCCAGTCAATGCATTCATTGAACAGTGGAGGAGTCACATTCATCAGGGATGTGACTCCTTTAATTCAAACTCGTAGATTTTCAAGAAAATGAGCTGGCTTCAAGTTTAGACATTGTTGGTGTCAGTAAAGTATTCACTGGGAAGAAGTCAGAAACTCTTTTGGGTAGAAGCCAGCGATGAAGATCTTGAAGATCCTGCAAATTTTCAGGATATCTAAGAGGGCAGCTTGGCCAACTGTATCAAATGCTTTGTGAAAGATAACAGATTCCAAAGAAGCATTGCTTCCTGCGTGTGAAGATAGATGCTCCAGATGCTGAGTGGCAAGTAACTAGGATTAAATCTTGTTAATTACAACTGTTGCAAGCACATTTTTCTGCACTAATAAACAGGGCAGGTAGCTCAGTGGACAAGGAGCATTAATGCACAAAAGTATATTAAGGTTTTACAGCAACATATGCTGCCTTCAAGGCGACATCTTTTCCAAAGATGCCCATGCATTTTTCAAAAGACAATGCAAAAGCACATTCTGCACACATTACAAAGAAATGGCTGCAGGGGAAAAGGCAGTGGGTACTGGACTGACATGCCTAAAGTCCTGACCTGGCCCAAATAGAGAATGAGTGGACAATTTTGAAACAAAAAATAATACAATGACGGCCTTGTACTGTTGCACACCTTAAGACGTATTGGCAGGAAGAATGGAACAAAATTACACATGAAACGCTTCATGGCTTGGCATCCTCAATGCCAAAATATCTTTTAAGTGTTATGAGAAGGAATGTCAATATTACAAAGTAGTAAATGCTTCAGTGTTCCAACATTTTTTGGAAAGTGTTGCAGGCCTGACATGCAGGAATTAATGTATAGTAACAAATAAAATAAAGTTAACACACAAAACACACACAAGGTGAAATATCTTGGGTTTATACTGTAAACAATGAAGTAAAAGTCAAAGTAAATGTAAGAATCACTGTGTTTTGTTTTGTTGTTGATGTTGTTGATGGTGGTGGTCGTGGTGGTGGTAGTGTTTTGAGGTTTTTGGGTTTTTTTTTCGCATTTTCCATATCATCCCAACTTTTTCTGATTTGGGGTTGTAATAATAATAACAATAATAATAATTTATAAATTTAAAATAATCATGTAAGTTGTTTTTCAAGTTGCAGTTATTGCAAAGAGAGTTCACAACTAATGACATGAGGATGACCCTTCAGGTACTTTTCCTCACGTGATTTACTGTCATACCAGTAGTCATTTTGTATAAATAGTTTACATTTTTTTCATATGGAATGAAAGTGTCCTGTTAAAATTCTATTTAAAAATGACAAATGTATTTTTTCAGCTTGGCCGAATTATTGCCACACATTCCTGAGTTACGATGCAACGCTGAAAAAGTAATAAAGAGCGAGGAGGCAGTGCCAACTCACTTAATACTCACAGCATTTTTCGCAAAATATAATATAGGAAGCTGAAATGGCACCCGCGAGATGCATATACAAATATCCTGTGAGGATAAGTTTCTACTCTTTCTTTTCCTCTTTCGTCTCTCTCCGTTTTCCCGCTCTCACAGTCTCCTGCGTCTTTCAGAATCCGTCTTCCTTCATGATTGCACAGCTCTCCCAGCATCCTTAAACTCTCACAGTTCTCCTCTCTGTCTGAGGGCATTGTTAGTCATCACTTTGTAAACATTCAGAAAGTGGAAACTTTCTGGTGAACGTGGCCTTGGCATTCAAGCATAGCAAAGCAATAGCAAAATATCCTTCCTTTTCCCACAGTGGCGGCCGGTGCTGTCTCTTAGTTGACATGTTCAAATCAATAATTCACACCCAGTGAGTGCTGCTGTGTGTGTGTGTGTTTGTTTCTACACGCGTGCGATTGGTTTTAAGAGGTTTGGCCACCAAAGAGGCCTGTGTGCCATCTGACAGACAGACACGTAGGTTTATCAGGCGGATCGTCTGACTGATGTCATTTTCACAGGCAGTTAAAATCTGGAGCAGGTGCTGCAGCTCAGTCAATAAGAACTTCAACACTTGCTGCATCTCTGAAGATTACCTCACCGAAAAGTCGGTGAAAAAAAAGTGTGCATTTCTGCAAGCTGGATTGTGCACGTGTATATGTATATATGTGTTCCCATGACAACGCACAAGACGCGCGGTAAGGACGCGTGCATTAATATTCTGCGTGAGCAGGTTTGCCGCTGGTACGATTATCTTTGCAGAAAAACAAAATGAACAGCACAATCCGTTTCCAAATGGCCTGGGCACGGTGCAGTGGATAATCATATAATTTGCAGATTTAATTGGAAATATAAATCCCAGCGCACACACCATTACCGGCAGCTTTGATATACACCTCGGCGACTGATGCATGATGACACCTCGCAAATGCAGAGGGTCACCCGTGTCGCTTTTAAATATCACGGCGCCACGGGAAACCTGATTGGAGCGTCAACAACACATTTACATAGCTGTCCCCGCATATTGCTGAGTGAAATTACCTCTTCAACTGTCTCTTTCTCGCCGCAGATTAGATTGGCTGTATTTTTTTTTTTCTTCCTGTGGTTATTTTCTCCAATTGACAGAGCACGCCGTGGCTCATGCCCTTGTTGCTGTTTTTTGTTTTGTTTTTTTTTTATTAAATTTCACTAATACAGTTGGTGTGCTGTATTCCAATATTTCAGGCGTGTGTTATGTGGCGTGTGTGATGGCACTATTATAGCATTATGATATTTTTTTCTGGCGGTGGGAGAGTTTGTATGGTGGTCCACCTGAAATGCCTGCGCGCTCCCTGTACATCTCCATACAGTATTGCAGTAGAGCGTAATGCTTTATCAATAACCCGCTGGACCGTTTGCTGTTTTCATAATGGAGTCGTGAAAGCACGCTCCTGCTCCTAATTACCGAGGCAAACAGAGCTTGGCAGCAATTCAGAGGAAAGAATGGAGGAGAAAGGCGAAGGAGGAAGAGAGGGGGGGAAGGACATGAGAAGAAAAAAAAAAAGCTTAAAAGAACACTGTTTGCCAGATCATCCTGAACCCAAAGCTAATTATATCTGCTGAAGCAGGAAGACGGTCTTGTTATACCCAGAGGACCTACCTCAGAGCTGGTACTAAGATCCCTATCACCGCCTTATGGCTGTAGGTCTGATAAAATGAGTCCAGTTCATATTTGCCCTCTAAAGTTACGCATTCTAGGTACTTTACCTTGGATTTAAATAGTATTAATAAAGACTGGGGTGGTTCATAAATGTCTTAACGAATGACAACAACATGGATCTTACTCACCTTTGTCATGTTTGAGTTCAGTATGGTATATAGAAACAGCATGCACACTGCGTTACTAGAGGGCAATTTTCAAAGCAACTGCAATGCTGAATTTGAAAAGAGTATGTTAAAATAGTTGCCACTGATCCTCGAACATTAGGGTGCATTTATTGAAACTCTTTTGATTAGTAATTACTTTGCTGAGTTATTCCGTGTACAACCATATTTTTGTGTTTTGTGGAAGAAGTTGGAAATTGGTGATCGTGAATAGTCATCTACATGTAAAGAATCTGACATTGCAGCGTTTTCACATGCCTGCAGAAAAAAGGTTTATCCCTTTTCTGACCAATGGTTGTTTTCAAGCAACTTCCACCTGAATGATATCCCCAAAAGTAAAGGTTTATTACTTTTGAAATCATGATGAAGGATTTTTTTTTTTTTTTAAACTGTAGCAACTGACAGTTCTGTGGGATATGAGTTGAACTACCAATATGGACAGCTTTGTTCGATTCATGGACGCTCTGCCTATATCCTTGGACAACACTCTACAAAACCGTACAAAGCCCAACACGTCTCATTCCTCATTTCCACCCAACAGTTGTTCTTTTCAGGCCCACATCAACGTCCTTCAAATAACAATACGGCATCCGCTCCTGTGGGTGTGTTGGTCTCAAAATTAGGTGTGGTCTGGCACAGAGCTGCTGCCTTCTTATTTTCTGTCACCAGAAAGCATTTGCATTTAGACCAACAAATGCCAAGTCTAAAATCTAGCAATGTCTCACACTGCACAAAGCGCTACAGTCAAACATGGCTGACATAAGCATCTTCACAGTGCACACACACTCTGCCTGCGCATGTGAAATGTAACATCATGCAGGCCTCTGCCACAACTTGGGGCTAATTAATCCTTTAACAAGCCAGTTATCCTTTCACTTGCATCTGTATCATTGCATCTCTTTGTGCCTGGCATACTCCAGTTTGAAGGTAAGGACAGGTGGCATTATTACTTGTTGGTGAGGTATTTGGAGTACAAAATGCCCAACACTAATGAACTTGGTAAACCCAACCCTTTTACGCTCAGCACTACCTTTGCACAGGTATTTCCCACCACTAACCCAGCAAAGTACACTCTGTGCAAAACCATTTTGCATCTACTGTTAAAATAGGGGCCCCATACCTGCATTGTCCCAGTCCACCAAGGTGTAAATGTGGACTGGCCTTCGCTGGACTGGCATCCTATCCAGGGGGAGTTGCAGACTCTCATCTGTTGTGGTATCCAGGGTAAGCATCAGCATCAGTGGGGCTCAGGGCCTGTATAGAACTTAATTCACACTGACAGAATTTCCAGAAAATGAGTTGGCTTCAGGTTTTGACATTCTCAGTGTCAGACTTCAGGCTGTGTGCTCAAGGTTTTCTTTGTTTCTTGGGTGTTTCCAGGCCTCTTGTGTTCTCCTGTCTGTTTTCTCTCCATGTATGCATGTTTGTGTTGTGGGTGTGGTGCTCCCTTTTCGGGCTCTCTGGTCTGCACACCTGTATGTCATTTCCTTGTTAGTCATTACCTCTGTCTTTCATTGTCTCATCACCCCACAGTATATTATGCTAGGTTTTCCTCCCACTCCTTGCCAGTTTGTTGCTTCTGTTCCCTGCAGCTCTGTTCATCACCTGTGTTAACCTTGTCAGTTTATCTTCCTGCTCATCACTTTGTTCTTCAACTCCCATCTCATCAGCGTTCCTGGTTGCCTCCCCTCCACCACTTGCTGTCCATCCAACATCTCATCTCTTCGTCTCCCTGTCCTCCTCTGTCCTCTGCTCTGATCATCATCCATCCAAATTCACACCCCTGTGCCACCTTGTCTCATCACTCCCACATTCTTAGAATATGCTTGTTTCTTAACTCCAATCCTCAGCCTGGCGAACCCACACCTATGTCTTCCGGATACTCACCAGCTCTATTATCAATTCAGCTCAGCTGTCTGCTATGCATCCAATAACTGGAACCTCAGCACACACCTCCAACTCCACTCTGTCCAGCCTCATATACCACTCAGCTGAGCTGCTTGCTCTGCGTCAGACACTTCAGTGATGCTTCCCCACTCCGCTCAACCTGCCATCTGCTCTGCAACTGCAACTGGAAACCTTCACCTCCCTACACCATTCTGCACAACTAATTTTCAATGAACTACATTTTGTTCACCTGTACATTTATTATTTGCATGCTGCTTTTGGGTTCACTCACCCATTACTGCAACATTACGACCTGACCAAATGTGAACCTATTACACGCAGACTCCTGTCAGTTCAGCCAGACCCCTGGTGGCATGTGGTATAAATATTATACCCTCAGGTCTATTTTCAACAAATTCAAACTGTTCATCTGTTTTAAGTGCACATCAGGGAAATTCGACATTTTTTGGGGGGGGGGGTATTTTTGGAGGATAGATGGATACCTCTGGACTCTCTTACTGGAGATGGTGCACATTCTGCTCAGTGTAGCCCATTCTCACGCTATTAGATCATGATACCATCATGAAATGGAATAGATTTTCGTGATGGGGTTGACTAACCCCAACCCCAATGCTAACCATAACCCAAACGCCGCACTGCGGGTCCACAAAACCCGAAATGGTATCACAAATGGCATCACGAAATTAGTCTGTGATACCATCACAAAAATCTACTACATTTCGTGATGGTATTACAAATTAATAGATTAAATCACTTTTTGTGATGGCATTACAAGATGCCGTGGGATTATGAAATGCCGTGGGATCACTCCCATAGTGGATATATGACCCAGAGCAGTTTCTCCCTCTGAACACTTGTTTAACCAATGCAGAGGATGTGTCTCATACCACGGATGAGGAAAATTCATTTTCAGTGTCAGAAAGGCATTACTTTTCAGATTACCTAACCAAGGACATGTTGGACCTAAACAACATCCAGGATATATATTTTATTCAAGACTTTTTTGAGAACTTTGGCAGCTACTCAGATGTAGTTCATCCAAAAGTATTGCGGACACTCAATCACATATCACAACTACAGAACCACAATCCACTTTCCACATATCAGAAAACACAAAATATCACTTTTTACAAAACCACCTCCCTCAGGTTATTTCTAACCTGGTAGCATACTGATTAAACTTTGAATCCATCCTGTCTCCATTCAGCTTTTCCAGCCAGTCTTCATGGATTTTTACCAGTCTGTCTCTATGCAGGTTCCCTATCTTAACTTCATACAGTCTCCCCAGCCTGCCTTCATGCATCTATTCCAATTAGTCTCCATGTGTCATACCTGCACTGCTGCTGTCAATTGCTATGATGTCCCAGCTTACCTCTATGACCAATCCTGTACTACACCTCACACTAGCCAAACAAACTGAACTTTGGGGATCAAACCTACTCAGGCATGGTACAGATCACCTAGTGTAAGCTTGCTCTTCGATATAAGTTGCAGACAAACTTTTAAAACCAAGTGTGTCAATTTAAGCCGCAGAGAAAGTGATACAGACATATGCAATGCATGTGCATGGTGCTGGGACTGACAGTGGAGTGAGACAGGTCTTAACCTAGGGCCAGTGGCCAGCTCTAATGACTATTGACAACAGCCTCAGCTGCTTTGACTTTCAACCTAATTCACTCTTTGAAAAAGGGAATTACTGCCTTAAAACTGCCTGCAACAAACACAGCGCTTTGATAAAACATCCGAGCTTAGGCTCACCCAAATGTCTGAAATGAGCCATCAGTCTGCGTTTAATGTTGGCTGTGCTCTTTATCTTCTTAATTATTCATTGGTCAGTTGGAGGTTGTTCACTGGATGTCATTTTGGCTGGTTCGGTTTAAAAGTAGTTTGAAAAGACACGCAATAGGTCAAAAGTGGCCGTAATTATCAATAACATGCCTTCTAAAGTCCTTTGGGATCAGGTGAATATGGAGATTGTGTTAAAGCATATTGATCCAAAGAGGCACTAATAACCGCACTTTACCATATAACAGAAATAAAAACTTCAGCATGCTTATAAACTATGCTGTTACACCAGATGGCTGCACAATAATGTACGGTGAAAGCCAAAATGCATTTCACTCATTAATTCATCTGCAAAAGTAGATTGCCCGATACGGGTCCTAAACGTTTTATTTATATTAAGCCATATCATGTGAATATATAAACCAACAACAATAAATTGTCATTGTAGCTTTTCAACAGGGCAATTTGGATATAATGTGAAGAAAAATAGTCTTGTCCTTCTTTTGATTATGGTGAGCACTCTACTTATCTGTTTTATTTCCCTGGAGCTCAGCCCTTCTTGGCACAGTAAGTCTACATTTTTCCTCAGCTCAGATATTACACAAGTTTGGCAGAGGGGGAGGATTTGAAGAGAGGCGCAGGGAAGTGGAAAGCAGAGGCGAAATGCACAGCAGTGACGCTTAGATAATTAGGCAGCGAGAAGAGACTGACTGACTGACAGACAGACAGTCAGACAGACAGACAGAGATTCACATGCTTGCAGGAAGCGGCAGCAGCCAGCAGCTATCTCATGACAAACATCTGAGGAACTTTTTTCCAGACAGATGAGATCAGAGTTCCGTCTCCTCCACAGCAAAGGGAAGTGGGGGCCTTACGACAGGCATAATTAAAGCCACCTCAGACCGAGCGCAAAGTTTTCCTTCGTCTTTGAATGAGCGACAATTCTCTGAAGTTTGTCCCTTTAGGCCAAATACTCAGAACACGGGCGTGTTAAAGTAACCTCCTTTTATCCTAATGATCATAACCCACAGCTAATGGAGCACCAAACAGCAGCTAAAATAATTTTAAAAAAAAGTGGCTTGAATATATTCAATTATAATGATAACGGCGCCATGGAGGCAGTGGTGACTTTCTGGGCTCTAATTATGCTGCGGTCATCAAGATCATTATTTTTCACAAGTGTCTCAGGGGATGGGAAACAGGACGTAATGAGGATCACAAGCACATACACTGCACGCATATTTCCGTGATCTATTTTTATACTTAAGGCAATGGGAACACAGTAAACATGCCGTGCAGGCTGCGGCAGCTTTCAGTCAGCATTTATGCTGCTAAACACTAAGATTTCACCTGCGCAAAAGTGTGTAATTAAAATGATGCATCTGATTGAATTTGCTGAGCATTTCTCTCAAAACATAACAAATTACCCCCCAAAATAAAGAGAACTGTGGCACAATTTAAATTACATTCCATCACCTTCGTCAGAATTAAAGTTTGAAGAACTGAGTGCAGGAAGTGAAAGACCTTTGCGAGTGAATGCAAGGAAAAAAGTTTGCACAGGAACAACTGCCACAGAAATGAAATAAATGGCTGATGAAGTGTTGTCTATAACAAACTGCAAACTGTTTGACACTGTTAAAAAAAACAGTTTCCTCATTTTGTTCTCTAAATTTATTTAGTGTTGAGATAAATGACTTAAATCCGGCCGTACACTACACGATGACACGACACAAATGGACATTATGGGCAGGATTGTAAAAACACACACATGCGGTCAAAGTCTACTGGACTTCCATAACAACTTTGTGTCAGGTGGCGAAACGTTTCCTTTTTTTGAAACCCCAAATAACAACAGCCAAGTTAAATTTAAAAAAGAAGAAAACAAGAAATACGAGCTGTGCACCTTGAAAAGATCCAGCTTCCAAGAGAGCACAACAGAGGATGTACTTTCTGTGGCAGCTGAGGAAGTTCAACCTGCCAAAAACTACACTGCCATCATTGAGTCCATCATCTCCTGTTCCATCACCGTCTGGTACCCTGCTGCCACTGCTAAGGACAGGAGCAGACTGCAGAGTATCATCCACACAGCAAGAGAAGGTGATCGACTGCAATCTGCCATCCCTACAGGACCTGTACACCTCCAGGGCCCTGAGGCGAGCAAGGAAGATTGTGGCCGATCCCTCTCACCCAGGACACAAACTTTTTGTTCCCCTCCCCTCTGGGAGACAGCTGAGGTCTATCAGGACTAAAACCTCAAGACACAAAAACTGCTTTTTTCCATCCGCAG
>CABFOU010085305.1:0-15130 GCA_900660325.1 Opsanus beta
TCCAGTTTGAAAATCATTCACAGTCACTATGGTATAAATCATTAGTTAGTATATGATTGTTTAGTTCCCTTGCTAATCTTTAGGTCGTGTCATCTGTGAGTGTGATTTTGTTTTTGTTTGAACCACTGTATCACTACTTTATCTCTGCAAACTCTGAATATACAGGAATCATTGAATTTTCCAGGAGTAAATATGAGCAAGAAAGGTACAGTAGATAAAAGTGAAATTGTGTCGAATGGGCAGGAAAAGCCACAGTAAAGTCAGTATAAACTATTGAGTTAACCTTTCTACTGCAAATCCCCAAATCAGGTTCATGTTTGGGACACCTGCAAATAAGTATCCACACAAGTCCATATCCCCCTTTAGGCATAAAATGATAAACGTATCTGGTACAAGCCAGAATGTTGAATTTTGGACCATTAGTTTTTTTTTATGTGGTCTGCATGAGGCAATGAGAACTTTCATATAACAGTAAAACTGTTGCAAGAGTTTACATCCCATTGTTAGGGGTGTGGATAATGAGCTCAATCAAGCTTGCTGGGTGTTTGGAGTTTACATATATAGTCCAACACCTGCACAAAATGTCCTATTAAGTGTTAAATCCAATGCTCTTTACAGTGGCCTAAGAAAGTGACCCTTTTAAATCGTCAGTTTTGTTTTTCAAGCAGACATTGAAGTAAGGGTAGTGCATGAATACTCTTACCTAACAAGGAAAACTTTTCCTATGGTGCACAATCTACTGTATTGTAACCCATCCCCGATGCAGATTCTTGGACTGGTTGTATTGTCTAGATTTTGGTGTGAAATTAGACCCACTCCAACATAGAAATATTTCCCTTCTGTATTATGTCAACATAAATTGAAAGATTGGCATTCAGCTGTGATTCTTTATATTCTGTTTAGTATAACGCTTCTTTAATTGGATCTGATATGAACTTGGGGTTTCTATGGCATTTTCAAGCCCAGACTCTGGTCTCTACCCTGAGTGATTACTAAACCCAACCATATACTGCAATACTCAGTGATACAATTAATGTAACGCAGCAGCGTATTGCAGAAAAATAACTGTAGAATGACAGCATAGACATTACAATATTTATCCCTACTGTAGTCCACCCCGTGCAACAAAGGAGCTACGCACCAGGTTGTTGTCCCCTCTTTGATTGATGCAGAGACAAACTCTGGGTGCAATGGAGCTCTGAATTGATGGAGAGAAAAAAATATATCATGGTCACGTTTCACGACATTCAGCACTTGAAATGCTATCACATGTGGGGTAGACACCATTTGTTCCCATGATTTTATTACTCTATTCCAACATTTTGATTAGTACATGTACACAATACGTACAGTATATCTCTGCTCTGTGTACTGTGCCAAATTAATCGCCCATATGGTTGAGCATTTAGATCTAAAATGGGTGAGCGATATATAAAAATGACAGTAACTCCAAAATGGTGGCATTTTTGTTAAAATCCCTTGAATTGAAGCTGAAAGTCTACACTGCAAATGCATCTTGATTGTTTCATTTTCACCCATTGTAGTTGTGTACAGAGGCAAAATTATAAAATTGGTCACTATCCAACTGCTAATGGAGCTGACTTTATGCTCTCTCACCTTGCAGTAGTGAGTGAATTTTATTGTTTTTGCCCCTTACCACAGAGATGTTTCTGTTTCTGACAAAATGTTACATTAGAGCCGATGCAGAATAAATCTTACAAATAATTTCACACCAAAGTTAAGACTGTACAACCAGCATTTCCTGAGATATGGGATACTGTCCATGGAAACATGGATGGATGTACACAGGGTCAGATGGAATAAAATGCACCATAGGGTTTTGTTTTTTGTTTTTGTCTACACGCTTTGTGCAATCTATGCAAAGTTAACCACTTAAGAAGTAATTCTGGTGAATATCCCATATTATCAAAAATGGCCACAGATGATCACAGTGAGCAGTATATACAGTCAAATAAAGTTACATTCAATATCCTTCTGTTTTGTCTGTGTCGTGCCAGTTATTCAGATAACTGTTGCTTTACCAGCACAGATTAATGAATACGGTTTTAAATTTGATAAAGTATGATATTCTGTTTGCTTTATTAATATTGTCATGTCTCAGTGATGGCATTATCTGACTGCAGTTGTTGCCAACAAGAGAGTTGTATTTAGAGAGATGACAGTTCCATTACAGCAGTGGAAATCTGTCCTAGAGTATGTTCTCTTCTATCATATTTTGTTCTGTTGTTTTTTACCCCATGTTTTCTTATGACTAGTGACACACTTTTGATGTATTTCCTTCCCTGCTGCCATTGGAAAACGCCACTTTATTTTAACTACTCACTGGTAGTGATTTATTGTGAGTAAAACGAAAATGGGTGTCCTATTACCCAGCGTGCGGTGCAAGTGTTTATCCTTTTCAACAAATAGTATACTCTATATATGTTGCATGTACCAGTGTAGCTTCTGCATCCCTCTCCTCGCCTCTCATTTTTACACTGTTCTCAGACCAGACCAAAAGCTAAACAGCAGGAATCAAACACACCAGCATCAGGGCCTCATGTTATTGGCCCAGTCAGCTGATGTTTTGACGAGATGGAAATATAGTGCGAGTCCATCGGATGTGGCCAATGAACTCTTGAGTTTTTCCTCACTGGTTGCTCATCAAACCAAACTATTACGTGGCATTTGGAAGCCAACCTGCTCAAAGTCGCATGTCATTAACCGCGGTTATTCCCCTTATTGTGTCATGTTCTAAGGGCGTACAGAAGCAGTGTAATGAAAATCTGAGATGACTTGCAGTAATCATAGATTTTGAAACATTAACACAAGGGGGAAGAACATTAATAAGAACCACCAAGATTCAAATTGACCTGCTTTCTGTCAAAGACAGTTTTCTGTGTGGCTCTATTTACAGAGAGCAGAAAACGTACTTGTGGGAGGTTCTTGAAATTCTAACAAGCTGCGTTGCCAAAACACAATCAAAACAATCTGGTCTCCCCGCTTCCCTCTTCTCTGTGATCTCAGCCCTATTCTAAACTCTGGGTCCTCGCCCAGCTCTGGTTGAGGTTTCAGAGATCATCAGTGCCTTTCAGAATTGAAATGTCACTGTACCAGTCCTGTGCATTTCAAATCTGGACAGTTGTGCCCTTCTTACTTGCTGGGTGACCGGGTGAAAAGTCCACCAGCATTATATATATATAAAAATAAATAAACCTGGCCACTAGATGGTGGTGCTGTGCAAGAATAACACCCAATAATACAATAAGGAAATGGTGATGTTTGTAAACTCAAATCCCCCTGAAACCTGTTCAGCAAAAATGCAAGTGAAAGTTAAATAAGTGTTTCTGCAGTTTAAACAGGCCGAAAAGAATAAATTATCCTGCGTTTGCCTCTTTGATGTTTCTTTCCCCCCCCCATTATATGGTCACAGTTGAGGTTTGTGGAAAAAAGTTTACGTTTCTGAATTTGTGTTTGTGATCTGCATGGCAGCTGCATTAAGCCGCCGCGCAGCACGATGACTCTCGTTGCACTTTTGCTGAATTGGAAAGCTTTAAGATGACTGATTCGAATGGTGCTTTCTTTGGGACATCCTTTTCATTCAACATAGCGCCCTGATAGCTTCTGTTTTCGTATGTTGTGCCATAGTGGATTATAGGATCTGATGACGGACTAAACCCATGCAGACAGTTCATCAGGGCAGCCATCATGTTGAATCTTCTATTAGGAATGCCCTGAAATGGACACCTTTTTAAGTCTAGGCCAGAATCTGGGTACTTGTGAAGTCAGAAGTCAAAAACATTGTCTGTGTGTGTGTGTTTTGTGTTTTCCATTGCGCCCCACCCATATGTCAATAATCAACATTGTAACATACATATGCTGTGGTTCGAATGCCCAACCAAAACTATGAACTCAGAAATTCCAGCATGAAAAACTAGGCTTGCTGCTCCTGTCTGCATTGCCCAACAAACTGTTTCATTACCATGAACAGTTATCTCTGTACCTTCCCTTGTTGAAAACCAGAAGTACATTTTTTTTGCATGCTAATTACACGCTCATAAGGCGCATATGCATGTCACAACATGACAACGTCCCTGATGCCTTCACATCATGGGTTATGATCTGTGTTTCCCATTCTTTCCTTGGCCAAAAACTGCAGCATATTACTTCATTTGGTATCTTATTTTCTGCTGTGACTGAGAGTCAAAGATGCTGAAAGTGTCCCTATGAAGGTGTCAGACAGTATTACTCAGCTGTCTGTTTGCACCTTGGCAATGAGAGAATGGGAACCAAGGACTGTTTCTGTCCAGAGTCACAGCAATCAACTGATGCTACTCTGGAGGCTCTCACTCCTGCTTCCCTTGGGGTTTAAGGTCTCACACAGACACACAGTAGACAAAATGGATTCTTACAGCATTTTTGCTGCAGGCTGACTAGTAGTTGAGGAGTTCTTCATTGTGTAGAACTTCTTTCACATCCAGTGTCACCTCAAGAAGGATACCTAATTACCAAACTGTCATACATCATGGATGGCAGTTGTACAAAAAATAATTTGATGCTTGTACAAAAGTCATTATCCCTTTTAGTTCTTCTTTATAAATTCACAGTAATGAAGTACTGTATTTTCCAGACTATATGGCACATTATTACATAGTATTATTTGCATCGTTCAAAAATGTGTCATGAAGAGGAAAAAAAAATGTTACATCAGACTATAACTCACATTTATTTTTAAAACATGGTGCTACTCCTTCATGCAACAAGAAGCAAAACAAATTTAGTCAGTACATTGTACATTTATAATGCAAACACTACCTTAGCAAGTAGAAGCTAATGGGCTAATTAATGTTATTGTACGAGGTACAAAGAATACAAGAGTAATGTGCTTGTCACTGAACAAACAAAAATGTCAATGTGGAGTTACATGTGCATGTTTTTCTCAGTAAATGTAAATAAACTTTTAAAACAATAATACATATAGTTAAGGCTTCTATACAGTTAGCCTTACCTTAGCCTAGTCATCCTCCTTGTTGCTGTTCTGGCTGTTCCACAAAGTGCAAACAAGCCGAGTTCTGAGTAGCATGAAGGTTATGCCCTATCTTTATTCCAGAGCATGTTCTTTAGGTTTGAGAGCATGATTTATTAATTTTACTCATTCTCCAGGACCCAGCATATCCTCCTAATTCAGTTCTTCATTTTCTCCTTCTTCGTTTTTTACGGTGGTTGGTCCAGCTTAATGGCGCATTTCTTGCCACCTTCTATTCCTCAGTGTGGATCAGACAGTACCTCATTCATATCATACAGGAGCAGCTTGTCACGCAAGTAGACACTGCCATCTTGCCGCCGTAGATGATAATGCGGTATATTTTTTTTGACACAAGTCACTTGGAAATATAAATAGCAGGACCATCCAAACAAGTTAAAAAGAAGCATGACTTATAGTCTGGAAAATACGGTACAAATTAAAGGTTGCTCATAGCTGGAGTACCTCCGCCAAAGGTTTAACAATCCTGAAAATGTACATATGCAATTAACAACATTATTGCATGTTTGCAGTGCTATTTCTTACAGCAGTATCTTTAGCCTCACTCTGTCTGAATCTACATTTCAAGTGAACACATCTTGATCATCCTGAAATATAACTTGTCTGTCATTAGATATGTATATGTGACAGCTTTCATCAAGATCACTGTATTCGTTTTAGAGAAATTTGTGAAATTTTGTCAAATACTCCATTTAGTTTTACAAAAACAAATGTGAAAAAAGTGCTAGAATCCACATCCAGATCCCAATCAACATTAATGACACCTGCACTGTAAACCAAAAGCACTCAAGCTAATTAAATAGGTTAAATACAGTAAGCCTAATTTTGAAATGTGTGGGAAAATCTTATGGAGTCATGAAGTTGTTAGTATTTGCTGATGCTGATATCTTTGCAGCAGAGCAAAGTTCCAAGTCTTTAGGGTCCTGGTGCTTCCTGTCTTATATAATTGTGAGACTTGAATGCCAACCAGTGACCTAAGGAGATGTTTAGATGGTACTTGGTCTCTTTAGAGGTTCCTTGGGTACCACTGGAATGATTGTGTCAAATGAGCAGTTGCTTAGGGATACTTGGATGAGGAGAATCACATGGTGAGGAAGTGTTTCCTGTGACATTTTGAATATGTGGTGACCTTCTCTGGACATGGTGCCTCAGCGTTGAGGAACCCAGTGACTGGAGAAGGCCAAGAGGAAGCCCATGATTCACCTGGCTGCAGCAGATGGATGGCTACTTGTGAGAGGTGGCGATGGACTGGTTGTCTGCCTGGGTGGTTGCCATCTAGGACCAAAAATGTTTCCGTGGTGTGGTGGATGTGGCAGCATGTGGGACCACTGCATCCTGCCAGACCTGACCTTCCTCTTGTTTAGATTGATCATTCTGCCAGGTTTTATGGAGATCAAATGAGAGGGTTTTTTTTTTTTTTTTTTTTTTAGTAATCATGTTATCTAATAAGTACTGCTAATCACATAATCCCCTTGGCGGAGGTAACAGTATGGTGCTTTTCCCCACAGAAATGATGATAGGAATGGTATAACTTGATTTCAGCCAGTCAAACAGAATTTCAAAACTGCATGCATTACCAATTAAAAACAAAAAAAGGAAAGAAAATAAATTTTTACCTGCTGATTTATATTCAGTTACAACCATAAATAATACACTCAAATTTAAATGTCCATTCAGCATTTTTTTTGTAACGTAGCACATACAAAATCCCTATGCATCTTAAATTGAGTGACAGCAGGTTCTGAGCACTAATGGGTCCAAATGTACACGTTCCACAAAATATCAGATATTATGATGCATTCATATATGTAATAGCAAAAACTTACAATAGCAAAATACACACACCGAGTGATGCTGTTCATGCACACGTTGCACTTTTGAATGAAACATCCCTTGGGAAGTGGAGCAGTGAAAATGCACTTTTGATGACAGCATGAAATGGCCAGTCTAGCTGTTGTAGCAGTAGAATAGTGTGATGCCTTGGACAGAGCCGCTACAGCTGCATGATGGGATACAGGTACGTGATCCACTCCTTTAGCCAAATGGATAGAGGATGTACAAACAAAAGGAACATTGTATGAGGTTTGCTGCTGAAGACATTGCTCATTCCTCTCTTCCCTGAATGCCCCCCCACCCCACACAGTCCTCTGTCCTTACCCCTTTTTCCCCTACTGTTTATAATTTTGCCTTTTGACCTGTTAGAGCCTTAGCGCACAGCTTGACCTCTGTATTACAATGAACAATTCACATCTTACGTTGATAATATGGCCAGGCTTTAATGGTGCTTTCTGAGATTGGCAACTAAGACATCCAAATAGTAAATTGGCTCAGGTAACTATTATTCTGAAATAAATCTCAGTGTTTAATGTTCAATTGAGGTTCAAGTCTGTGGTAGCAAGTGGCTAAGGCTTGCACTTGATGATGAAGTTACCTTCCAACTTCCCCTGGATGACTATTTCTCCTTTTGCCATTAACCTGCTGCTTTCCTCTCCTCTCATCCCAAAACATGACTGTAGCCCAGATGTCCGTCTACAAACGAATGAAACTGGCATGTTGTTTTGATTGCGGCTGTTCAGAGCGAGACTGCTCTTGCATGTCAGGCAGTGTACATAGTAACATGGACACCCTTCAGAGGGCCTACCCACTTTCCTCTGTCTCTGTTCATGATTGCGCAACCACTTTACGTGCCTGTAAGTTACACCGCCCAACACATGCTGTTATGTGTCTGTGGTGTGTGCTCCGTGTCTATACCGTACCCTGCAGAGGTACTGTCCCTGTACATGTGTAACCGTCACGTCGTGTTAAGTGGTGTGCTTCGTTAATTGTCTCCATAGTTTGTGTAAGTGAATGTTATTTGTTTTATTTGTATTATTCATTTATTTATCACGGGATCTGATTTATTGATCTCAGAGGTCTCAAACTAGTGGCCCAGGGGTTAGATGTGGTTTATAAGGTAATTTCATAATTTCAAGAGGCCCCCGTCCTCCACACAGACGTATTCTGTTAGTCTTCCATTCAGTTTTCTTTTGATTTTCTGTCAAGGTTGCACAATCAAAGGACATTTATTTCAAAACACTTATTTTATAAATGACCATACCACCCACTTTGACATGAAATCCCAAGATACACAATTAGAATCAACATTAAAATGCTGTCAATCATTTTACATATACAACCGGAATAGTAAAGTTAAAAGCACCTTTTTTCTTACCTTTACTGAGTCTCATTTGGTGCATTCTTTCTGTTATGCTATTAAAATGTAGTTTTATGTAATTTTCTGTCACATTTTTTTTTGTATTGTGCTGCTGCCTGGTGATGCATTAATGTGTTCTGGTGAAGAGCAGGCATTTTGTATGATTTGGGAACTTGTACATAAAGTTTAAGTCACACTGTGATGGATTGAGGAAACGTATGAGTAACAGATACAAATTTTGATATCAGTTTTGTCCTGTATAAATCCTTTTCTCATTCATTAAATGGATTCCTTGTCAGCTGATGTCAGCTGATGTCTGGCAAGTCCATTAGAAAATTTTGTGCATGCTCAAAACTTTGAGTGGACATCACACAATTTAACTATTTTATTTCCGGCCTGTACAAAACTGCCGTAAAGTTGCATGTTTGGATAGCAGCACGTTGGGACCTGACATTAGTAATCGGCTGTTGCAGTCGGTACACATTAAAAACATGCAGGGCAGGTGATGTCCAGAAGCAGGGTTGGTGACCCCCTGGTCTATGCTAATGTTTTATATTGGTTTGATTCCAGAGGAACCTTTGCCTAATTGCGTGAGTGGTTAAAATGTCACTTCTAGCACAGCCAATTCGAAAAATTCATGTTATCAAGTTCTGTGCAACAGCTGAAACACCCACTGTACAACAAGATATTTTCTTTTTTTCAACTAACATTCCTCTGGCCCCCAGGAACTTAGTTTGAGACCAATACTTCCACAGTAATCTTTTTTAATACCCATTTCAATTTCTCTACATGTGTTTCTCCATTGAGTTTTCTTGTCTCTGTTTCTTAAACCTTCTGTCTTTGTCTCTTTCTGTCATTTGACATTTTTCAGTACCATGAGTTTGTGTGGTTGGTTGGTTGGTGTTCTGGCTCTGTGTACAGTACTGTAGGTGTTAGACACGTGGCTACCGCATGCTGCATCCGTCAAGCAGATGTATATTACTATTGAAACGTTGGTGTTTGTTGTGATTTGAAGTGTTAAAGGTAAGATGTATGTATCTGTAAAAACAGATTTCTTGCTAAGATATTTTTATTAATGTAATGGTATTACAGTGTAATGTAAAAATAATGTTTTACAAATTTGTCTCATATTTTCTTTGGAGTCTGTGTGTATATTTTTAGGAATGTCTAAGATAATGTTTTCACTTTCTACCCTTTTCAGTTGAAGCAGACTTTGCTTTTTTGCTTGTTTTGTTTTTTTTGTTGTTGTTTGTTTGTTTTTTTGTTTTTGTTTTGTTTTGCTACCCTTAACTTGCTGAATCAACTGCATATTTTTAGTATCTCTTTAATACTGGACATGAATGAAAATGAAATCATTTGAAATTAAGTTTTAAAGATTTCTTGCAATCTTACTGATAAGCCTTATTTACTGGGAAGACTTGCTCAGAACTTAAACCATATTCTGATCGGTTATAATTGCTGAGAAAATCGTGATGAATATGAGAAGTTACTATGCGAATGTAGAGCAAATAAAATGTTGTATATCTCTGAAGCACAAAGTACTTTTTCTACCTGGACAGAAGGTTTCACTTGTTCTGTAGAGTCAGCTTAACCTTTGAAAGGAGGTGAGTTTGTAAGGAAAAACCAGAATTGGAGGCAGACAATTTGTAGGAAAGATAAGAGGAGGAAAAAGTGATGTTGGCTTGATAAAGAAAAGTAAGCAGACCAAGGCTCTGGGAAGATCCCCCTTGTTTCCATTTCTCTTTGAGAGGATGAGAAATACTAAATTGATTGTCAATTAAACATGGCAGCAATAGGCCAAGCTATCAAAGCCTTGGGTTCAGACATACAGATTTGATTTCCTTCTCTACATTCTCTCACCGTCTGCAGGCTCAGCCTAGATTAGTGTCAAACATGCCATGATGAGTTTGGCTTGGCCTCTTGTAGTTCGGCCCGTGCTGATATCCCTCGGTACCAATTACTGGCCATTACATGGTTACTGATCTCACTTCTCCCACAACCCCCTGTAGGATTTCAGGAAAGCCCCTTCTGTCTTAGATTTCTTTCCCTTTTTAACTCTGACTTTGTCTGAACAAAGCAAGTTTAGTGGAGGAGCACATTGGCTTTTGTCAGTAAGGGATTGTTGGATTTCCTCTCTCCATTTCCCTTATTTTTCCACTAGACTGAGCGGATAAGACGTTTTTATCCATGATGACTTCATGTTCTTCATCTGAAACACATTATTCAAGCACTTGAATAATTGATTTCTTGGATTGAACTCTTTGACTTAATGGGCTATGTGTTCTGATTCAAGTGGGACCACACAAATACTCAACACAACACAGACACCTTTGTAAAAACTTTAAACGTTGTGTTTACAGAGTATTTCAAAGAATGGCAATATGCACCCATTTAAGTGTCTTAAGTATTTTTTTATTTTTATTTTTTTATGGAATACAGTGCTGAGCAAAAATGTTTTGGCATATTTAATGCACCTAAAACTTTGAAGAAGAAAATTGCATAACACAAATTTTAATAACTAATAAATGAACATTTTTAGCATTTAAAATACATTTTAGTTGGTCTGTTACAGTTTATGACAACAATGGGTTTTGTTTTAAGATTTTTACAGACACTTTTTATTGAGTGTTCATTGGCAACAGTCTTTGTGTTCTCATTTACCAGCCAGTACATCTGCAATTACATCAAGTGTTTTTGGTTTGGTTGTAACTAATATATAAGTTTAAAAAAATCTCATATTTGATTTTTGTTGGAATAGGAATGTTTCTAATTTTCTGGTCCCCAGTGACGAATTGCTGGGACATTTATTTAAATAATTTACAACAAATTTATTTATTTTTTAAAATGTCAAAATTTTCAGTGCCTAAAATGTTTGTACAGTACTGTTTGAGTCTTCATAGCAATCTCTGAACAAACTAGTTAAATTAATGAACATATTTCAGTCTGCTTTTACTACAGATTATCACTGTCAATAATTCTTTGATTTAGTCAAACTAAATAATTTGTAATTTTATTAGTAGGGTGCTCTGTTAGACTTTGTGAGCTTTCGCAAGACCCAACCCACCTATTTAAATCAAAACGCCTCGTCTGCTTTTGTAAAATACACATATATAGATATGTTTATTTTACAAAAGCAGACGAGGCGTTTGCATATGCATTTGACTTTAGTGGTTTCTGTTGCAGACCAAAGGTTTTTACAGATTTGTGAAAATATTTTTTTCATAAATCCTTCCAACAACAGAGACATACACATTAACTTAACATCCTTGGCAAAAAAAAAATTTAAAGTGAAAATATATGATGAGATTCTTGACCATTAAAGGGTAGGTTTTGCAGCAAATGGTTCAAAACTTGGGCAGAAGAGCACAAATAAAGGCATTGCTTATGAATGGTTTATAGCAGAAAATATAGACACGAGTGATGTGCAGGATTAAAGTTTTTGTTTACTGTATGTGTGGATCATTCTTAATCTGAGTAATGTTTTATTGTTGAAATATTAACTTGAACGAGAGCCACATGCAGTGAGAAAAGCTTGAGATGTGGCGGGGTTGAGCATCAGTGAGGCTGAAGCTTCAAGCTGGGCTTTGGATAAGGGTTGGGGACCTAGGGGCTCAGAAGGTGCTTTAGGCTGGAGCTAAGGCTAGTCCACGACCTTCTGGGCTCTTTGTGTGCGTGCATGTGCACATCGTGCGTGTAAAACAACATGCGCCTCAGTTTCTGTGTGCGTGCATGTGTGAGCATCTGCATCTCATTGCTGGGGATCGTATCTATCCTGACATGGAAATTATGTTTGCATTTGCATTTTCCCAGACCTGCTGGTCCGTCACCAAACTTGTCGTGACAGCTCCTGTCCACCAGGCAGGCTTGGTTCCCCCCCTACCCTCTGTCCTATGCAGCCTCGCTACGCCCCAGATGATAGCCAGTTAGTCTGCTGACTCTGCTGTGCAGGCAGATTGCTAGAGACAGATGCCAGGGCAACTGTGGGTCGCTGTTTGAGGATCTGTGTCACAGGCCGGCCCTGGGCCCTCAGTGTGACCTTTCCTGCTGGAAGACACTGTGGAAAGCAGTAGGCAGTGTCAGCCGCTCAGCGCTCAGTTCAACTCCTTGCAGGAAAAACCTTCTATCCGTCTGCAGTACCTCCTCAGTGGAGGTTACCAGTGGTACCCAACCTTTTTTAAGCCAAGATCACTTTTCATACCAGGCTAAAAACAAAGATATCACATGGAATGGGGGTGTCTGTTTAATATGTCATCCAATTTTTAGCCCAGGCGCTACTTCTGAATGATGCAGCCAAAAATGAAACTTTATGCAATATTTACCCCAGAGGTTTTCCATGCCCACCTCAGTCTTTAGACCAAAATATGTATTACAAGCTGAAAAAAATAAGCATCTAGTGGATTACCCTAGTACCTGAAAGGTACATCCTGTACCTAATGTCCATGCTGATGTACCTGCTGTACCTTGCATGAAGATGAAGGATAAAAAGGTTAAACTCCAATGGAGCAGATTAAAGCTGAATCACCTCTGGGCTGTCAGAAGTAATATCTTCCTTGTCTCATTACTCATCTCGCTCGAGCTCTGCTGACGCGGTTGTGGATAAACTTGCTGAATTTCCCTTCACTGCTTTCTGCCATTTTCATTTTGTTATTGTTTCAGTTCATTAAAGTCTTCTTAGCGCTGCTCCAATGGTTGGTGGAAGAAAAAAAATGTAGGAGATGCGTATTGCAGTTGAATAGTTACATGACATCACCGAATCATGCTTCACAATGGACTTTAAACATGGCAAAGTCTGTGTAGATTGTGATAGCTGGACTGGTGACCATTGTTATATACTGTAATAATCAGTAATGTGGGGTACTCTTTTTTTTACCCTAAAACAACCTTGCTTTAAAGAAAAAAATATATAAAAATATCCAATTGAAGCTATCTTAGTAAAGGTTTTTAAATATACCGTTTGTGTTGAGCTACATGTGCAAACTGCATGTATACTCTGTGGATTTGTGTCCTGTTAGCAAGGCTGTTTTCAGTAGCGTCTCCTGTTTGTGCATATTTTCTGTTGTTGTTTTGTGTGTGTTTGTGTGTGGGGGGATGTTTACATGCACTTGAGTATGTAGTTATTTTGTTTCAAAAAGGTTTGTTCTGTTTACAGAACTCATAAAATTCATCACATTGGAAAATAATTTCAAAACTTTCTAAATGGGAAGTATTAAATTGTGAAGACACAAGTTTGACTTTAAACTGAGATTCTTTGCAAAACAATAAGTTAAAAAACAATCTGTCATCATGTCTCACTACATATTCCAGTACAGTTTTCTAAAGCATGCATCCACTTGTCTGCACTTTTGTGCCATACTTCCATCATTCGTATGTGTATAGATACATGTATTGTGACTATAAATTTTACAGGTCAGATTTCCTCATAGTTGCATTTGATTTCCATTGCTCCTGTGTTTGTGTCTCTGTTTCCTAAAGTATCTCTTACATTCCACTCTTTGTTCCCTCTGTGTGACCTTCCATTTGTCTTTGCATTCTCCTCAGCCAAATATAAGTATAATGGATATGTCAGATCACGTAAGTGTTTCTCTGTCCTTCTCCATTCTGCTCCAGCTCTGTTTAGAGTTTAGTAACACAATAAGCTGCTTTGCCCGATGATTATTAGTCATTTCTTTCATATATGCTACTGTTGTCGTATGTGTGACACAGAGGCAAAATGTTGAACTGGTGCTAAATTCATTTTTAACTTATTCGACTGTGCATGCCATTGAGAAGTTTCCACATATAGTTTGACACCATTTTGCATATTTAAAGCTGCTCAAGTTATGAGTTCTTGGTATTTATTTATTCTGAAAAAAAAAATATGTGTATATATATATATATATATATATATATATATGTGTATATATGTATATATATGCATATTTATATGTGTGTGTGTGTGTTTGATAATACCTTGTAGTTCCATGAAATATTCTTTTTGTATTGTGCTGCATGTAGCAGCAGATGGCGCTACAACACCAGGGAACACTGGAAGTCAGAAAGAGACTGGCGTTCGATTCAAAGCCGATTGCAATTTAGGTAACTCTTTAGTAAACAATTGTAAAATGCATTACTTTTTTCTTAAAAACAAATTTAAGTTTTGAAATGCTATTTGTCATATCTGGCGTGGATATTTTATTTGTGTTTCTGTAGCACATTAACACTGAAGACAAATAAACTACTTGTGTTCCATCTTTGAAATAGCAGCTGCCTCTTTTGCAAACCTAAAAGGAATTGCAATCGTCACTTTTATTTTTACACTTAACCATAAAATAACAGTGCATGGCCTAAAAAGCGTTTACTTCATGCAGTTGCAGATAAAAGCCAACGCTTGCTCATGTGGCCAACGCTGCATTGGCAGAGCCCGCTTAGCTCACATACAAAAGTAAACACTTTGTGATGTTATTCCTCTGCCTCATCATCCAGTTTACATTGGGTCACAGTGGTTTGATACGGTTCGCATGCGGGACAGTACCGTCATGTGATTAGCATTTCAGAAAGGGACAGTTGCCGTCTGGGTTGTTCAGAATGCACGGTGGACCTGCCAGGACGGGTGAGCGCATTCTAACGCTGCACGTGTTTGACAAGGGCCAGATGAATCCAGGAGCTATCGGTGGCGCCCCGTAAATCAACAAGGCAGCTGACGGCTGGGATAAACGTCTGTTTATCGCCTGAGGCCACCCAAGCATGCTCTCTCTACCAACCAATCAACCAACCGACCTCTTCCTACCAAAGGGAAGAAACGGCTCTACCTCTCCCCAGTCAACTTTGCAAGCAGATAATTTACTCCTCAAACTCTGCTGTCTTCCTGTGGTGGCCCATGACCTGTGTGTGTGTGTGTGTGTGTGTGTGTGTGT
>CABFOU010085583.1:0-15258 GCA_900660325.1 Opsanus beta
AGGATTTAGTACTGCTATCACGGACTGATGCAGCAGGTGGCAGCAACGCAACAACAAGGCTGCCAGCTGCCATTAAACGCCATAGAAGAAGAGGGGTTTGTTTGATTGACCTCACAGGGACACCTTTTGAGAGGAGCGCATTTCGTGTCAAAAAAAGTCCTTATGTTTTTTTTTTTTTTAAGTTAGCGGTTTTATATGATGAAATAAACGGAACATGAAAACAAATTTTTACGGAAATCTGTATACAGACTGAGGTTTTGCACCCATGTGTTGAGTCTGTTTTTTGCGTTGCTCTGGTACGTTTTCTCACACTTTGCGTCACCGCCCCTCCCCCTCGGTTTTCAGCCGCCCCCCCGTCGGTACTGAGCTGGCGCCGGGACTGCACCCACCTACAGGATCTCAGCTCCAATGCTACAGATCTGGATCAGAACAGATCATAATGAGTGGAAAGCACTATAATTTTGATTCATTCTTTAACAAAAGCAAATCATCATGAGAAAGACACATGAAGAAATAATTTTTTGAAGTGCATGTGCTGTATTGGCACAGGTGTTGACTGACTTTTCATGTTCAATATTCATGATGTCATTGAGGTAGAATCTTAAAGAATGAAATAAAAAGAACACCTCTATTACACATAACCTCTTCCCTCCTCTCTTGGCAGATCGAGGTAATTAATCCTGGACATAAGAAGGCAACTGATTTTTTTTTGGTTTTTTTTTAATTATAAAGCTGTCATTTTGCTAATAAAAATGACATTGCTGTGTTAGAAACTGTAAAAAGAAATACTGTATATAAGATCACGTCTCTACAGTAGCTTTCATGCATGCCCTCAAACCTTTCTTTTTGCACATTAACTGAGACACCCTGAAGTCAAACCCTGAACTGCCGCCTGCGCCTCACCCTGCCTGAGGCCCCGTGTCTTCTGAAGTCCCACGTGTTCACCAGCAAAGCACAGCAGGTGTATCGGCGAGCACGCTGCACTCTCACGCTAGAATATGCAACAGTGTGTCCTTCCCATTAAGCATGAGCAAATGATGCCAGCGGTAGAAAGACACATCTCAGTGGGCATGTAACCCTTCATCTCCTCAGTTTGCTCCAAAGCAGATTATTCAGCCGCGCACTTTCATTTTACATGTCAATAACGTGCGTGTAGCCATGAGGAATGGCACATTTACAGTACACCTGCTCCTTAGCTCCCTTACTCCCAAATCTGTGCATTGTTTCGAAATAACCTTTGCCAACAACAAAGTGGAAACCAATCAAAGCAAATAGACCACTGGATCTCAACAGTGTAATTGGGGATCCGTGCAATCGTTAACCTTGGCTCGTTGAGGGAAGTTAATGAATCAAATCAATACCTCTCTCTGCTGATCCATAATTATTTGAAAAGAGATAAAAAATTAAACAGGCCGAGCCTATGAGGTTATCATGCCACGCAATTAGTCCGCCGGAGGGAGATTATGTTACCTAGATACCATTGGGGAAGTGTAATTTCTCTTGCAGATGGAGTTTCTTTCTTTTTTTTAAATGAAGAGTGCAATTACCTAAATAGGTCAGCCAAAGACATGCTGCTGCTGCTGCTGCTGCTGCTGTTGCTGCCACTGCATGCTGCCTCTCAGCGTACCTGAGAGGAAGCTCCAGAAAAAATAACGAATTAAATAAATAAAAATAATGCAACTCTCGTTACCCCCCTCAGATATCCCCCTCTATCACTTTTCTTTCTCAATTTCCCTCTTCCTCACTCCCTGGATGGCTTATCTTTCTTCCCCCTAATTACGTAGCGCGCACACACGGTAGCCTTTGTTATGCAGAGATTCAGCACTAGTAACTCGCACTGTTCTTCCAAATCAGGCCCAGGTGTAGTGTTTGTGCCCATGTGCTTTTACTTTAAGGGTACCTCATTAGGTAACAGAACCTATGTTATATTAGGAGAGACAGAATGAGTTTAAAAAAAGCTTTAACAGATGATTAGGTTATTCTTTATAAATCTGTGATTAATTGTCTTGTTACATTTAATTTGTCATATCACAAAAATTAGCACTTGTGATTTTTTTTGCATGAGTAATATGGTGAGTGGTTATGACTATGAGTTTTTTCATTCAGTTGTCTTTACTGTCTTGCTATGGCATATAAATAACTTCATAATGCATTATGGGAGTGGGAGCAGGCACACTTGAATCTTAAAGGGGTCATATTACACACATTTCACTTCACTCATTCATATTCAAATATACAAATTTACCCTAAAATGTAATCAGCTCAGCTACTCCCCAGCAGATACTTATGGTGTAAGTCTCAATAGTCTTCCAGGAATTGTTAATTATTTAATGTATTCACAAGATAAATCACTTCATCCTTATTAATATGGGAATATGTGCACCAAAATGCAAATGTACGCACCAAATACGCCTGAAATGTAATCAACTTATCTGCTCACTGGGGATACCTATGGTGTCAGTCTCAAGTATCATGCTTAAAAGAGAAATGATTCATACTCATCAATTTACAGCTACAGGCACCAAACATAAAGTGTAATCAGCTCATCTCACCAAAGGACTACCTATGGTGTCATTAAGTGTTTACATTGCATTGTTAATGAGTTACGTTCACAAGATAAATCACATCTTCATTCGTATGCAAATACATGCACCAAATAACCCTAAAATGTAATCATACTCCCTATTCCCCATTGCTTATGTTGCAAGAATCAAGTATATAACACATTGTTAATAGGATATCATGTACACAAAAACAACATCCCCAGTAATCTGCAACTCAGTGCACATAATGGATGTAAAATGTAATCAGTGCATTTACTTACTGGACATGCCAATGGTGTAAGTATCATGTGTCTACCACGTATTGCTAATGAGTTGTTCATAGGACAATCACTTCATCCATTATACTGTGAATTCCAAATACATGCACAAAACAACCAGAAAATGTTATCAGCTCATCTATCAGCTGATATCCAAGAGTACCTTTGGTGTAAGTATCATGCGTCTCCTATGTACTGTTCTTGGGGTAGACTGTGTTGACACACTTGAGCATACGTGTGCACGCATGCATACAGACATGACAACATTGTAACATGTCCTGCTTACTGTATACATACAGTAGTTGCATGACATGAAAATATTTTGTGTGAGTCATCGGATTGTTTTTGTTTCTTGTGTTTGTTTTGGTTTTAATCACAATAGAGTGAGACAGCATCTTGGCGAGAAGTACTACATTTTACTTGTAAGCAGTGAGACAATTTAAGACTGGCCTAGAGCAGCAGAGAAATGATGGACGTGACCAAGGGGGGGAATAAAAGACAACAACCCTGATATGTCCCCGGAAGGCACACCGCTGTTTTTACAACCTTTTTAAAAGGTGATTAAGAATAAACGAAGACATTCATATCACAATAATTGTCTTGTTTTGGTTTTTCACGTTTCACGACGTAATGTTCTGATTACCGTGAAATTGGCATAACCACTTCAATTTAGTGTTTATATTTTGCTCCACGGTTGCAATTAGGAAATCATATAACGCATACTGAACTCAGCGGGACGGCAGCACACAAAAGTGGGCAACAGAGAGCAGGTAGCGGAACACAGCTCAGCGCGGCGCTCGTAACGGCAAGTGCCGCGTGAAGAAAGAAAGTGAGGTAAAGAACGGGTGCCAACAATAAGCCATCAAAGATTTTTTTTTTTTAATTTTCTCGTATTGATCCGAAACCAAGCCTTGTGCAAGTAGGTGGTCTTCACTGCGAATATGATTGAAAGGGGAATTTGGCAAACAGCTCGTCTCCTCAACACGCAACACGTGACCTTGTGAACTACCAAATGGTGCCTGTTGCAGGTTCTCCGTGTGACAGGTGCATTGATCACAATTCAACCGACTTGACAACAAGTGTTGTTTTCCAACAACTTGGCAGAGGCTGTGCAACAGATTCCAAGTCCAAACTTGGACGATCAGGTTCCAAAGCTTATTTAAAAAATAAAAAAAAAAATAAAAATCAGTTTATTGTCAGCCGTGTAAAAATGTCGTTTGGCAGTGAAGCTGCGACAGATCAGAACATACACAGGTATCCTGTTAAGACAGTAATTTGATCCTAAAGCAGTAAGATCTGCACAGGATACAGGCTGTCCATCAAAACAGACATGCTGTGCCCAGCCCTCCCACGCAATGACACATAGGAAATATGTTTCAAGGAATGACACTAACACACCCTCTTACACTTAATCATTGTCAATCACTCTGTACACTTGGCTCATTGGGTAATAGGAACAGATCCAGCATCGCATTCCCCTCCAATCTGTTTGGCGCTCACACGGGAGGTGCATGCTGTTTTCATGCCTGTGTGGGATGGCTTCAAGCTGTTTTCTTATCAAAAGGCCCATTCAGACATTCTCTTTGAGAGGCATCGCAAACCTCAGATCTCACAGCCTCCGTTCAACCACATGTCTTGATTTAAAAGGCCAGAAACAGATTTGCTGGAAAGAAGAGCTGTCACTGTTCAAGAACGGGATGTGACTTATCATCCCGAGCCGCGCAGAGCACAGACAAGCAGAGTGGGAAGATGTACACTGACGAGAGCGGAACCAAGGTGGCATTTAGCATGTTTGTGTGTGTGTGTGTGTGTGTGTGTGTGTGTGTGTGTGTGAGAGAGTGTGTGCCTGTGTGTCGGGAGGGGATCATTTTATCAACATTTTACTGAAGCGACTGATGCATTCACTGCTCCAAGTGTTAGAAAACAGCAGCTTCATTGCTTCAATTAGTTTTAAAATTGTTTTGAAATGAAGATTCATTTTCTGAATTGTTTCACTGTGTCGATGAAGCAGCGGGCGGGGTCTTGTTTTCACTTTTGTGTGTATGTCGCTGTGTCTGTGGATAAGATAACTCAAAAATGACTGGATGGCTTCCCTTCAAACTTGGTGGGAACATTACTTGGATCAATCTCGTGAGGTGATTAGATTTTGCAGTAGTTTGGTCAAAGGTCAAGTTAAACATGGCATGAAAAACCACCTTTTTGTATATCGCAACAACCAAGCAGACAAGATGGATGATCTAAAGCATATATTGATCAAGAAAACGTTTGTGATTGATTGGCATGAATGACTTCATAATGAAATCACGTAGAAGTCATCATCAAAAATATTGTGTGCGCGTGCATGTGTGTGTGTTTATTTCACAAGCCCTTTGATGTGCTTTGACCAATACTCTGACCTCAGAATTGTCATGAAGAGGTTTGTTTTTGCAAAGGTCAAGGTCTTTGGGGGACACAGGTCAAAATTTTGATTTACCTGTCTGTTCCCCTACTCCTCACAGGTCCTTCGGCCGATTTTCACCAAATTTGGTACATGGACAACAGACAACACCAAATTTGCCATTAAAGAATTTGTTTTGTCAAAGCTCAAGGTGTTTGGGGTCAAATGTAAAAAAAAAAAAATCTTTTTTCACTCTGATGTCCACCAAATGTGGCACACTTATGTAGGTGGATTCTGGAATTGAGCATCAAATCGTCAAATTGACCACAGGTTAATCATTGAGGTAAGTGATCAAAATTTAAATTTTTCA
This sequence comes from Opsanus beta, assembly GCA_900660325.1. Classification (NCBI taxonomy): domain Eukaryota; kingdom Metazoa; phylum Chordata; class Actinopteri; order Batrachoidiformes; family Batrachoididae; genus Opsanus; species Opsanus beta. The sequence continues at coordinate 5,569 of CABFOU010085583.1, forward strand.
CTCCGATTTTCATAGAACTGTTCACACATATGGGGGTGGGTTCTGGTATTTCATAGCAAGGTCAAATTTGCCAAGTCAGTCACTGGGGTCAAAGTCATGTCTGCCTGTTTGTTTTGTATTTAACCTGCTCCCCCCAGGTCTGTTTCCTTATTTCTACCAAACCTGGCATGTCAGTGAAGGATGGCCCAAAAAACCCCAAGACCAGCCAGAAGTCAATCATTTCGGGAAAGGTCAAGGTCATTGGGATCAAATGTCAGACTGCTGTAATCATTACTGTCTTCATGTCCACAGGTACTATTTTCTAAATCAATTGCTTTATTTATGTTTGTTTTCCACCATTTTGAGTCTGATGTGGCCGATGCTTTGGCGCACCATCCCAGCACATGCTCCCCAGATGGGCCCTAGCCTGACATGATCTTGAAACAGCAAATAATGTTTGAAACCAAATGTTATGTTTGGTGCTGTAGACAATACAAAACCACAGGATTAGGACCCAAAATGCAAGGAGGCAGAAGTTAAACTGTAACCATTTTATTGTAGTTAAGTTGAGCTCAATAGGAGGCACGGGAAGAAGGGAGGACACTGAGGACTGCTGGTGCGCCGTGATGATTGCCAAGACCAGGTGGACGGCTGGGTGGAAACTGGCAGCAGGATGTTCTGGAAAGGCATATAAGGTTACTGGGTCTGGAGTGACCAACTTCTAAAATCTTGCTGAGACAAAGGTTACATAACGACAGAGCATACAAAAACTCATATGACCAGCGGTACTGTAAGAGTGACGGAATTATCTGGCGAAGCTTTGAAGGAATTCCGGGGCATAAGTAGCCAGGTGATTGCAGTGCAAGTATAACAGCTGCCACAGGTGTCCATCATCAGCAGTCAGCCGTCCACATTGTCACTGGCAGGAGCAGAGGAGGGGAGAGAGAGAGAGAAAGAGAGACAGACAACACCAAAGATTCCCTGCTCTTCTCTATATGTCACCATCATAGTTTCAAGCATTCTGATATCTTCCACCCGGCATAAACCATTTGTTGCTAGTTTTCACAATATGCAGTTGTCATTTTCACACCCACTGCCCATGTTTCTTTAGACGGCAAGTGCACATGCAGTCATCTGTGAGTCAAGGTGTATTTAAAGAATATCATACACTACTATATTCAGATGCACCTTACATAGGTGGGTTCATGATGCACACAAACTTTCCTTGTATACAAAACCATGCACATTAGTGCTCATTATTAGCACTAAAATCAAAATCAACAAAAGTGAAAATAAAATAAATGTAAAAGTAACTGAAATATACAAAATTTTAATAACTGTGGTTGGTATTACATTTTGACACTGACTTCCTTCTTTCCTGGGTTTGCAGGCAAGGAGCACCAACTAGGGGCTGGTGACAGGAGTTATTGCCCACTCTTTCTGAAAGCAATCTGCCGTTTTTCATGCATTGTGAAACAGTGAGTTATTTTTTCAAGAGACTGGTAAGTTCAGTTTTGTTTTTTGTGTGTATGTGTGTCTGTATGTGTGTGTTTTAAACAATGACTCATTTTCCAAATCTATTGGGTCATTCATAGTTTTTAGAATTCTGATACAGTTAATCGTTTTCTGAGTAAATTATTTATTTAGCATTTCAAGAATTTCAAAACACTGGATAATTTCTAAATGGACATCAACCACCCCTCACCACTGCACCAGTCACCACCATCACGAGACAAGACCCTTGGTGCTCTGCTGTGATTGCGTCTTTTTCAGAGATGAGTCTGCAGATGGTTTTTCTTCATCCCCTTTGTAATGTGTACCACCCTGTGTTTAAAGACACCAGTATAGTTAACCTCCTTTATGGAAACAAGAGAACAACAACAGTGTAACTTTCTTTATATTTTCAATAAGGATGGCCATCTTCCACTGCTGTCAAGGGAGCTTAGAAAGCTTCACATCGCAGTGGCTCAACTGTCTGAGGTTTGGAGACATGGAAGTGGCCAGATGTCAGTTGGTGGATCCACCTACTTTTTGTCTGGTCACCCCAATGATCATATAGACGGAGTGGTAGTTGCTATGGCAGAGCAGTTTCCTTTCACTGGTGTCAGATATCACCCTTGTCAATAAGCAATTATAAGGCTCAGACTTGAGTATTCTGTGGGTTTCTTGTTTGTTGTCTCAGTCTGCACTCCGACCATGGTGAGTGATATCTCAGTGAGGGAGCCTCTTTGCTTTTTTGTTTAACTGTGATGGACGAATGCCCCAGAGGTGACATTCTTCTACTCATGGGTGTTTCAATGCAACCACTGCCAGTGACAGAGTTGGCAAAAAATGGCTCCTAAAATTTGAAAAAAGTTGGATACTACAAATTGCTAGATCCTTTTGTCACAGTCCAAGTGGCACCTCTGGACATGGTAATCTATTACCAAAGGTGCTGCACAGGAAATTGCTCATGTTCACATGATAAGCCACTGGAGACTTCTTCATAACTGTAGTGCCTATAGAAGTGTCCAGTTTGTGAATTCTAGCCACATACTCATAACTTACCTATGAATTCTGTTGAAAACTGCCATCTGCAAAGTGCCCAAGAATAAATCTGGCTGGACTTCAAGAACAGACTGTTTGGTGGGGGGTTGCATGCAATCTGTCTGGAGGACCTGCAGAAATGGATACTGGTGACCTAAAAGGAATATGGAAGTGCTTCTGTGACCAGATCCTGAAAGTTGTTGGGGATTGCAGTGGAGTCATCACTGCCTACAGCAGGAGTTTTTTTTTGTTTTTTGTTTTTTTTTCTCACACTGACACACTGAATATCATCCAGAGTTGTGCACGGCTTGATGGAAATTCCAGCCTGTGTAAGAAGCTGAGAAAAGGGGCTGCGATGGCCCTGAGGGTTGACGTTTGTGAGAGGAATTTGTGATCAGGTGACTCCACCATTGTAGACTTGTGACCCTCAGTGTGCTTACAGAGGAATCAAAGCACTTAATTCCTCCAAACCTACACCTTGTCCCATCGCAGTTCTGGCAAGTGACAGCTCAGTCCTGACAGATGCCTCGACTGGGCCAGGTACTTTAAGCAGTTAAGGCTTGCCTGCCTGTTCACTTGGTCAGTATTTCAACTCATTTTGTTTATTAATCACCAAATGTTAGTGAGATTACAAATGTAGTGAATCCGATGAGTGGAGGGAAGCTCCAGTGACCTCGGGTTTTGGAACTGAACTCCTTCAGGCGAGTGAAGATGCTATTCTCCTGTCATGGCAAGAAAGTCTTTGTTTCAATCTGGAAAACAGGTACCATCCCTATGGACTGGCAAAAACACTTGTCATCCCAGTCTGGAAAGGAAAGGGTGATCACCAGGACTGCGACAACTACAGGGGTGTCACACTGTCCTTTGTGAATTGACAGATGCATGAAGTCCATGGACAGTGCTGTTTGGGGATGTGATACCTTAACAATACTCCAAGTCTTTGAGGTTCTTGTGCTTTCTGTCTTGCTGTACTGTTGGAGACTGCAATGCTAACAGTGACCTAAGGCAATGACTAGATAGCATTGGTATACTAGGTCTCTTCGGAGGATCCTTGGGCACAGGTAGAATGACTTTGTGACAAAGAAATGGGTGTGTGGGACTCAGATGAGGCACACTACTTGCACTGTGATGGAACACAAGCTGTGGCATTTTGGTCATTTTCTCTGAGCATGATCCAGCACACAGTTGCCTGAGTTTTAAGAGCCCCATCTTTCACCAGTCAGCAGCAGATAGATTGTTGCTTTTGACAGGTGGGGATGGACCAGTTGTTTGCTTCAGTAGTTTCCATCTAGGACCGAAGAGGATTCAGTTGTGCAGTGACCCGTGGCACAGGTGCATGCTCCCAGACATTACCTGACCTGATTTCAAAAGTAAATGTTTCATTGACAGTTCTGAGTCAAAACAGTGGGTCATCTTCAGAAGCAAATGTGTCATTTGGTTTTTCAAGCATTATAAGCAGTAAATTATTTTCTAAAACTCTAGAAGTATCAAAAAGCCTTGTTTGTACCATCATTGTGAGGCCTAGATTCCACCCAGTGCAAAGCAGTGTCATTGTTAGAGTACAACTGATGCAGTTGTCATTTTCACGCTCAATGCCCATGTCGTGTAAGTAGCAAGTATAATTGCACTCATTTGTGCTCCCAAGGGTGTGCTGGTCTAAAAATGAGGTGTGGTCGGGCACAGTGCCTGTGCATTGCTACGCTATGGCATCAGAAAGCGACTGCACCATCAACCAGAAAATAACCTGGTATCCAGTCTACACAGCACAGATATTTTCTGCTATTTGCATGGCACACTATTCAGATTGGCCTCACATAGATATATGTTCATGATGTATGTACACTCTGCTTGTACACACAGAGATGCGCATTAGCACATCATACTCTCATCAAGCTGAATTGAAAACAAAAACGAACAATGAAATAAAAGTAAAAGCTAACAGAAAATTACAAAACTTTAATAACTCTGGCTTGTATCATTTTTACACTGGTTGTTTTTTCCCACGTTGGATGGCTGAAGGAGGAGGAGGAAGTGTTGCGCTACAAGTCAAGTCAAGACTGGGAGCATGTGCCGGTGCCGCTCTTTACCACATCCACGACACATGGCAACTATCCAAGCAGACAGCTGCGCCATCCCTACATCTCTAAAATAACCATCTATCTAACATCTATCTATCTGTCAAATTACCATCTAATATGGGCATCTCCTTGGACCTCTTAGCCACTGGGGTCCTCAACCCCCAGGCACTTGCATGCTGAATCATGTATAGAGAAATGTGCCACATGGCCAAAATGTCAAAGCTGATGCTCCCTCACAATGCAAATGATACTCCTCATCTTGGTCTGGTAAAGTAACTGCTCATTTGCCACAAAGTCACTCCAGTGGTATCCAAGGATCCCCCAAGGAGGCCTCATACCAAAAAATCCAGTGTCCGCCTTAGGTAACTGGTTAGCATCCGAGTCTCACAACCATACTGTAAGGCAGGTAGCACCAGGACCCTAAAGGCCCTGTCAAGATATCAGCATCGCCAAACACCTCTGTCTAGTGACCACATGACTCCAGAAGATCTTCCCAGGCACCTCTCCATCTCACAGGGCAAGGACCGAGAGACATGAATGTCACTACTGAGATAAGTGAATGTCTACAAATTCAACACTTTCACTACATACAGATACACTTCTGATGGCTGAGTCCAGGAAGTCATTAAAAGCCTAGCTCTTATGCTACGTTCACGTCTGCTGCTAACAGCAGATGGTAAACCGGATGTTACATTATTTCCAGCGAGAGGTTGACAGAATAATTCTGCAACCTCTGGGTGTGACTGCAGCAGCCTCACACCCTGACAGCACTTGCCATCAAAAGCTAAACATTTTCACTTTTGCTGCTTGCCACAGTTACAAGAACAAACCAGAAGTTGTTTTATCTTTGAGGAGGAAAAACAGACAGAAGAGTTGGATTACTTAAGTGCAGAGAGTCACCCGGTTTTAATCAGGTAAATGTGACTAATTTGTGTGATATTAGAGAGAAGATCTGATCTATAACCTCACAAAAAGTAAACTTTTTAAGACGCTATCAGTCAGGGATTCCTGTTTTAATTGTATAGCTGTGCAAAACACAAAAAAAACTCTGTTGCAGCTTTTACTTAAGTAAATTGTCATTAGCACTGAAAAATTATGCTGCCTCACATCATCACCTACAGTCTGCCACTGCAGACGACAGGAACTCTGCTATGACAGCCGCTGTGATGTTTTCTGCCGCCAACATGTGAAAGCAGCATTAGTTTTGATCCAGGAGAATTGGAAACCCAGACAATCTGACTGCGCTACAAGGGCCTCACATGCTTCACCTCTGAGAGCTGTGATAGATGAGTGCTGCACATTCTGTACGCCATTGACATTGCACACAGATTAGTTTCCATGCCAGAAAACCTCTCACTTTGGAGTTTGCCATCTAAATAGCAAAGCACCAGGTGACAGCACACTTGCGTCTTCAAGGGAATGACAGACCACAATTTGGTTTATTTCACGTCATGCCCAACACATGCCCATGACTAATTAAGTGACTACGTACAATCATTTTCCACCCTGCAGCCTACCTTGTGCTATGTTAATAGCTACACGCTTTAGACCATGCACCATCGTTTGTCATGATAGGGCCCTGTATGTGTAATATTTTGGGTGGATATAAAATGGAAATTTGCCCCCCCGCAAAACCATATGCCCACATACACGTCTCCACCCCTTCAGTCCACCTCACACGAATACCTAAAAACATATTTTCTTAAACTCACACATTACTCTGATAACACTTCACTCAAAACCACAAATTCACTCAGTAGCTATCTTGCCCTTCACTCTCTTGCAGCGTGAAGTTGGATCACATGCTTTTTACAAACGGCAACTATCACCTTCCACCCAGGGATCCTCTCTAAACGCTCCCTTTTAAACCTCCACTAACAGTCTCATCATTGATTTTATGTCTCTGTTTTTTGTGTGTCTGTGTGTTTTTTTCCCTTTCCTCCTCGGGTTGTAAGCAAGCAAACACAGCTGAACCCTAACACCCTGTGTCCCACTGCGTCTCCCTCAGGGTGTTCTCATCACAAAACATCTCACAGTGAAACGCTCTCAGCAACACAGGCCATAGAAAAGCAAAGGTGATAAGAGCAAGTTTTTCACCATTTCAAACGTACAGAGCCATCAAATAAACTGCGCTCTCTCAACATTCTGAGGTTGAGCACAGCTACTTCTCCAAAGAAGTAGTTTCCTCTTACGTCTCTCTATCCATTTCTCACTCCCCCCCCATCTCTTTTCTTTCCCTTGCAATTTCTCTCTCGCAGGGTGCTTTTCTCTCTTCAGTTGCTGCTTATTATTTCTTCATGGAACAGCGTGTGATTGCCAGTTGGTGGCTGTCTCTTCTGAAGTTGTTAGTTATGGCGGAAAGGCCGACCCTCGTCCTTTCTTCTCTCTCTTCTCCTTTATTTTCTGTCATTTCTACTCTTTCTCAATCAGTGCTATTATTTTTATTTATTTTTTATTTTTTTGCAATGCACAGTGGCAGTATAGACGTCACGGGGAGCGCTGATTGCGATGGTAAGGAGACGAAAGTTGCGAAAGGCTAGCAAGCGCCAGACCTCGCCTGCTCTGCTTGTCCCTGTTAGCTCAGCCATTTTTGGGCGGTCAGGCTGTCTTGCCACAATCACACACTGGCGCCACAATTGCCTAGCCCCAACTGCAACCCTTTCACTGTGTAATGAATACATCCAGAAATAAACTTTAACCGCTCCTGCCCCGCCGCTTGCCCCCCATATGTACAGAGACGAGCCTGGTGGAGTGATGTTTGTGTTGTGCCCTGCATAGTGGCACGCTCACCTGGCCTCAGCACGTCGTGTGGCGCGGGTGTGGGCATGGCGCAACACAGAACCAGTCAGTGAAGAGGGTTGACCACTGACCGCTGTCACCCACGGGCGGGACCATGCTCACCGTTGGCTAGTAGAGTGTTTGTATTTTCCAAAACTATAATTGTGTTCACATCCAAATGGAATGCGCACGCACATGTGCAATCGATGCAGGCAGATGGCCTCACACTGAAGATTGCTCTGTTTGTTCAGTACATGCATGTTTTTTAGCCATGGTCATTTCTGCCTGCATATCTGTATGTGTGTAAAGAGGTAAATATGCCTGCACTGAAGCCACAGGCCCGAGTGTTGATTGTGCAAGGAGTGGTCAAATCAGTGCTGTAATTTTCCACAGCCCACTTGAATCTACTTTAATGGCCATTTCCATGAGGATACGTGCTGCACGGCTCTGCAGGTGTTGGGTTGTTGCAGCTGCTACAGTATGTATGTTTCTGCACTTTTTTTGTTGCTGTTGTTTTATTTGCATTTCTGCATCTGTGCATTTATGCTTCCAAGCAGTAACAGTGTTCCTCCACCTCAGCTGCCGTTACAATTTGTACTTAATTTATTTCCATATTGACTCTCTAAACAAATAAGCGCACCTATCAAATAAGATAACACAACGTTTATTTAGCATTTCCTTCTGTAATAAATGGAACCAATTAAGCTGCACTTCTAAATTAGGGAGGAGGCAATCCTAATTTTCTCCTTAAGTGCGGTTTCTACAGCAATCAGAGGCCTCTGCAGGGAGTCGGGAGTGGAGGCGTTGGGTGGGAGCGCACACAGCGGGGACAAACTGACTGAGAGGTAGCGCGTCGATTGCACTCACGGCTCAATCTACTTGCTGGCACGTCGTTCCTCTTTTGCATACACACACATATGCTGGTGTGCACGAACAGAAGACATGCACACACATTCACAAAGTTAAAATCTTGCATGCACCATGCCCAAACATTTGCAGATATTCTCATAAAGTGTCATCTCAATGCTTTATGGAGTGAAATTTGTAGCACGGAATTCTGTTCTTAATTATGGAGCTCCAGTTTTTAATCTTGTGATGATGGACACTGTACTGAAATCTTTTGTGTGTTTTGTTGTTCTGTTTAACTGTGAATGGGTTTGTCCCGAGGCAATGTGGATATGGCAGCTTCCTCAATCTGCAAACGAGGGAAGTATTTGCTGTTCCAGTCAGAATATTAGGGAACTTGGCCCCATGTCATTATTTTTGTCATGTCTGACTGGATTGTCCCTTTTCTTTAGATGCGTAAGGTCTGTAAATAGAAACAGACTGATTTTTATTATACTAAGCGTCTCACAGCAGCAATTCAAAATTGCTGTGTGGATCATATTTTAGCACTACCTCAGGACAGAGAAATAAAAGTCTCCATCTCTGATGACAAAGAGCATTTTAGAGCTTGACACAGGAAAAGAAAGTACAGACCATGTGGCACAAGATAGTTTCAATTTTAACAACTTCTGAAAAATTAATAAACAAAATGAGTTGAAATGTTGACTTTGTCAACAGGCAGACAAGCAGACTGGTTCGCCGTGAGTATTTATAGATTCAGCTTGGCAGCTCTTGCAGGAAGCTTAGAGCTTTTAATTGAAATTTTCTTCCAGTCAGGAGCAACAGCCCTTGCTCCATAATGCACTTTTTTCAGCCATTTTATGTTTTAGTGTCACTCCGTGATACAGTCGTTTTCTGACAATTATAACTATTATATTTCTATGACAAAGGAATGAAATAAATTACATAAAATCACATTGATTCAGAATATCTGAGGACATTTGTACATTTGTACTTTTTTTTTTAAATCTTTATTTTTTTTTATCTTTTTGAGGTACCTGGCTGCTATGACAACTGAAATTTCCCTTTGGGGATTAATAAACTTATCTATCTATCTATCTATCTATCAATCTATCTATCTATCTATCTATCTATCTATCTATATGAAGGTGTTTCATATATGAAGGTGTTAACAGTTTTGTTATGGAAGAAAGTAAAGATAAAATGAATAAAAAATTAATATTTCTACCTATAGTATAGGGCTAACAGTTATTTGCATAATTGATTACTGTACAATAATGTAATTTAATTTAATTCATTCATTTGAAAGAATAAAAAAAAATGAATTAATGTGGAATTGAATATTCTGTTTTTGTTTCAGTGTTACCAAAAAAGCTTATAAAATATATTTTTTGTGGAAATTATATTATCCCTTTGTTATATTCATATCCATTGGCAAACTTGCTGATTTCTTTGTTGTTGTTGTTGTTTTATAATTATTCCC
>CABFOU010085824.1:5812-18628 GCA_900660325.1 Opsanus beta
CTGCCAGATCGGGTTTGTTTTTTGATTTTTTTTTTTTTTCTTTTCCGTGCATGACCAAAGTCTCTTTTGAATGTTTATGAAAGCTTGTTGATGATTTGTTGATGGTGTGCTTTATACATCCAAAAGAGAAGCTCACTTATCCGCCTCCAGAGCAAGGTCAAAGGTCAGGCACAGCAACTATGTAAGTGCTGAAAAATGAGTGCCTCGCTCAACAGTAAATATATCAACTAATTACTGTCTAAAGACTTGAAATGATGCGTTCTTGTTCTGGTCATCTCAAAAATAATACCACTTTGACAGGGGATGTGGTTTTGACATGCATGTACTGAAAGTAGTGTTGACCCATTTCGGTCGGAGTATCGGACCGTTTGTCATCAACATGGATGTGACCAGTATTTCCACATATATCACAGCAATTGATGCCATATAAATCAATGAGTAATAAAGAGAAAAAGTAGGGTAGTTTACCAGGCACGTCTATCTTGGAGGAGACCCCAGGGAAGACCCAGGACTAGATGGAGAGATTATATCTCCACACTGGCCTGGGAACACCTCGATATCACCCAGACAGAGGTGGTTAATGTGGCCCGGGAAAGGGAAGTTTGGGGTCCCCTGTCGGAGCTGTTGCCGCCGTGACCCAATCCCAGATAAGTGGTTGAAGATGAGTAATTAGGGTAGTTTATGGTAATTTTGTTTAGAGCAGGCTCACTTCAAAAGCAGGGTGACAATAAACAAAGCACTTTGGTGAGGGAAGTTTGACGGACGCCGTACTGGACCGTCGCGGAGAAGAAGGAGCGGAGCCAGAAGGCAAGACTCTTGATTGACCAGTTGATTTCAATCTCTTATCCTCACCTGTGGTCATGAAGTTTGGGGAATGACCAAAAGAACAAGGTTTTGGATTGAAGCGACAGAAACGAGATTCCTCCGTCAGGTATCTGGGCTTACACTCCGAGACAGGGTAAGAAGCAGGGCTATGCGGGAGGGACTCGGAGTGGAGCAGCTGATTCATCACATCAAAAGGAGCCAGCTGAGGTGGTTTGGGCATCTGGTGAGGATGTCCCCTGGTCGTCTCCCTAGAGAGGTCTTTTTTCTTTTTTTTAGATGCACTATGGTATTTTCAGTATAGTCTTTCAAAAATATTTATTTTTGATTGGTCATATGAGGAAATGTCCAACTGATGTACATATTTAAACCATGTAAAACCAACAGACTCTTTTTCCAGTGTACATAGCACGGTGGCTTAGTGGTTAGCGCTGTTGCCTCACAGCAAGAAGGTTGTGGGATCGCTTCCCACCTGGTCCTTTCTGTGTGGATTTTGCATGTTCACCCCGTGTTTGCGTGGGTTTCCTCTGGGTGCTCTGGCTTCATCCCACTTCCAAAGACATGCAGGTTAGGTGAAGTGAACACTTGAAATTGACTGTAGGTGTGAGTGTGTCAATGTGTTTGTCTGTCTATATGTGGTCCTGCGACAGACTGGCATCCTGACCAGGGTGTACCCTTGCCTTTTGTCCAGTGACTGCTGGGATTGGCTGCAGCTCCCTCTTGACCCTTAACTGGAATAAATAAGTAGAGAAAGTTAATGACTGAATGAACAGCTGCATGAGACGCAACAGCTGAGAAGACCAATTACAACGCAGTTATTAAGAGGTGATACAACTTTGAATCGCTTGACATTATGTGACATCGCACAGGGGCATACGCACTTGTGTTACACACTGTATAAGTCAACAAAAACAAAAACAGCTCACAAAAGAGGCATGTCCTCTGGCTGTTGTTTATTGAATTTGTTGTTTTTTTTTTTTAATCAAAACCCTCAAATATGACTCAGATTACATCTTTAAATGGAAATGGCTGACTGTATCCACTGGCACCAGTGCACGCTGATGAGCCAAAGACTGACAAGGGTGGAAAAGAAAAGAACTGAAGTACCGAGAATGAGAGAGACAGCACAACTTCTATTACAAGAATATATGACATCAGGCTTTACAGAAAGTCTTCTCTCCTGTGACATGCTGCTGCGAGGCTGAAATGAGACCCATATGTTTAGCAGGACTGGCCTTGTCCAACCTGGCAACCCAGGGGAGGTGGGAAGCACAACCAGCATCAGCAGAAACAGTGTCAGTGGTCCCAGACGTCCAAATGGACAAAGAGCAGTCCAGTATGGAGACGCCGTCAGCCGAAGAAATAACCAGGCCCCAAAGCATCTTGGGGTTCAAATAATCATGGCTCAAACCACACAGGAAAGCTGATCTTAGATGTGGAGCACTGTTTAAAACAGGCCTGGTGTCCTTGTAGTGCCCGGGTCTGGTTTCTTCCTGCTTTTCCTTGTGTTTCCTCTCTGTATGAGCTGAACCCGTGCAAACGGGTTTAGTTCAAACAGGAATGACCTGCTTTTTAAGACAGCACTGTCTCAAATAATTGGACATGTCAAGACTGATTCCACAATGTAAAAACGGCTACATTGTGGATTTTCGCACACAACCCTCCCATCGGTGCATTTCTTGTCCCAACGTCAAATTCATCATCACGGCTTCTAGTCCTTCAGAGATTTGTGAGCATACATTTAGATTCTGCGCTCAGATAGTTTTCGAGCTACTGCAGCGCGTACCGGGACGTGCTGCACAGACTGGGAGCAGAGCCACGAGGAAATTGATGGAATCACATCCCGATTTAACAACATTGTGGGTGGCAAACATGTCAGCCTTTGCATACAACGATCTGTGCATGTGATGCACAAACGTCAAACACTTTCACAAACCACACTGAGATGAAAACAGGACAGATGCTGCACAGATTTTAAGATAGGCTTCCCCTGCCACCCCCCAAAAAAAATTTCTGGAATTCCCATATCTAACACATCCAAATGAAACCTGCCACCTGGAATTACAGACATGTGCAGGCACTACCCATGGAAGTGTGTCGTGAGAGCACAACACAAGATGGATTTACTCTCTACCATTATGAAGCAGAACATCACATGGCAGAGTGACAGGAAAAACAAAGTTGAAATTGAAGTGCTAAATTACACGTATGAACGGCGAAGGCTACCATTTTCAACTTGCCTCAAAACCTACTTGGCAAGCAAGTGTTTCCCACAGTTCCCTTCACAGCCCATCAGTCAGGCCGGAGAGGAGAGGGGGCCAGACTGTCAGGGGTCATTGCTGCACCGAACACGGAGAGAATATGAAGCAGCTGCCCGGGACAGGAGAGACTGACGTGTCACCATGCGAGTGAGCGCGGGTGGCTGTGTGTCTGCATTTGTGCTCTGAACCATGTGTTTCTTTACTTTATTCATCTCTTAATAGAAATTGTTTCTGAATGTGGTTACAATAAATCACACGTGATCGTGCATTAATGTATGAACACAGCCCAAAGTATGCAGCCCCAGGTCTGCCGCGATAGTTTCCAAAAACACCAAGTTTATTCCACTATTTTGCCGTTTTGCCTCCAGACGCCATTATCAAGCAACTGCAACTGCAACCAGTAACCACCAGATGGTGGCACAAGCATTTGGAAATGGCACAGAGAAACGGATTGGAATCACAGATTAAAGCTCTGGTTGCTATGACGTAATGAAGAATCCATGCAGTCGCAGTCACCTGGAAGTTCTAAGCTTGACATAGACACCTCATTTGTGTCAACTGACTGTGTACAAACACCACAAGCAATCGACCTGAAACTCATTCAGGCAGAGCCCTCGACGTCTGAGACTGTAGAGTCGTCGCACAGCTGTTATCTGCTCATTCGTGAGGTGAACTAAGCATGGAAGCACTGACCTACTGGACCATTAAGGGAGTTGCATGACTCCTGAAAGGAAAGTCTCCACTGTGTGTCCTGCTTTAAACAGACAGTAATTGGCAGAGGGATGAGAAGCAGCCGACATCATGGAAAGGATCGTGTTACGTGGGTATCTGGCGGACTAATTCAGCATTTTTTTTTCCCTCATTGTTTTTTTTATCCGCTTTTAATTTTGTTGCTGTTTTGTGCAAGAAACTGCATGAAAAGATTAAATGTCGGCCAACTGTTGTCAGGACACATCGGCACACGAGACTGGTGCATCTGTGGACGCACCTGGGCTGAAGAGTTAGAAATGTTTTTGGCTTGGAAGCTACAGCCTGCACCAAGACTAAGATTTCTGCACAGTCCTGCGGTGAGAGTGTGTTAAAGAATACAACAGACCACACTCGGCGGAGGGACGACAAGCAGCCGTTGTCACAAAACCATGTTAGTATGAGGAGCTGGTGGACGAAAGGCTTGGTTTTAATTCTGCCCTTCTGCACGTCTTGACCGATGGGTACAGCTCCATGTGTGTCTGCTTGCTGTCATAGATTCCACATCACCACTGGGGTCATCACAACATAAAGTACAAGAAAGTGCAGATGAAAAACCAGGGACTTTCAGCCTTTATAACGTTGCATAGCGTCTTATCTCTCACAAGGAATTAACATATGAAAGATATTACCTGGGTTTCCTATGTGCTCATATTCATCTGGGAGCCTACGTTTGATTTAAATATTGAACTCCTCAATATTCTTCATCATTTTTGATACAGTTTAATCCTGTTTTGGAGTAGAAACAACATGCTGTTGAGCCCCTGTTTTTTGTACTACCGAGCTACTGCCCGTCTAATTTGCTTCTGACAATATAGAACAGAGCGTTATATGCAATGAAACAGTCCAGAGGCTTTATGACACGCCAACATGTGGCACTCCCAACTCTCAACATTGTGTCATCTCTGAGTGCACAAGGAAAGCCCTACTCAGACATTCTCACAGGAATGCTAGGAATCCTGTGGGATTGTTGTTAATAACCATCATATAAGATGTCTATAAGAATTTGGTATCTTTTCCCTATCAGAATCCTATAAGAAAACTAAGAATCCTAGGATTTCTTCCTATAGGGATTCCTAAAGAAAGCCTTCAGGAAATTCCTTAGGATTCATATAAAGCCTCTTTCCTAGGAATTCTGCAGAAATTCCTATAGGAAGAAACCTTACGGGATTATTGCATTTTTCCTGCAGGAAAAATCTGTCCAGTTCCTAACAGACATCCTATATGATTCCTGTTAGTGATAATCCTACAAGATCCAATCGGATTTCCTATGGAACGCCACTCAGTACCCTATAGGAGACCTGTAGGATCAGTATAAGATTTTATTTTGCTACAGGATTCCTGTAGGACATCTGAGTATAAATAAACTGATTGGCTAAATTTTCTCCCTGAAACAGATAAGATGTAAAGGTATGATAACATGCTGAAACCTGTTTACACTCCTTCTACACAGACCAGGCAGCTCTGTCTGATAGCATTTGGCCTACCAACATGCAGACCTGGGTTCGATTTCCAACGTGTGCTTCAGGCTACTTGTCTGTGTCCTTGGACAAGACACTAAAGCTGCATCATCTCAGTCCACCTAGCTGTAAATCAGCTGTTCTCAAAGAGTGGTCTGCGGACCACTGATGTTCCGTGAGTGACTCCTGCTGTTCTGCAAGTATGTTGATAAAATATCACATTTTAAATTAATATCATATTCCAACTTTCTGGCTAATTATTTAAAAGCAGCTGTTAAGAATTTGGGAGTGGTATTTGACAGGTGTTTGAGGTTTGATGAACAGATGAACTGTTTTGTTAAAAGAAGGTTTTTTTCAGCTTCATATTCTGGCTAAAGTAAAGCCCTTCCTCAATAAACACAATCTTGAGATGGCCATTTATGCTTTTATTTACTCAAGTCTAAATTACGGTAATGTGCTTTATGCTGGTGTTAACTAGTCTTCCCTTGCGCGTCTCCAGCCGTGAGCATATTACCCCTTTACTTTACTCGCTCCACTGGCTTCCACGTCATTTTAGAATCAATTTTAAGATTTTAATATTTGTTTTTAAAGTCATTAATGGCCATGCCCCATCTTACCTGCCCAAGATTTTAACTCGCTGCAAATACAACAGGGCACTGCAGTCATCTGGTCAATTTTTCTTAGACGACTGAAAGTCAAATTACAAGCTTTGGAGTGATCGTGCTTTCCCAGTAGCTGGCCCCAAAGTTTGGAACAAGTTACCCCCTGATAAAAGCACTATTACTGACCTAGCACTTTTTAAATCAAAGCTTGTCTTATTTATTCAGAATGATACCTAACAGCACTGTGACATTTTTGCTTTTATCTCTTTTTTTTATTTTTTTTTTATTGTATGTTTGCTTTTATTCCTGCTAATTTTATTTCTTGATTTTACTGTAAAGTACTTTAGTCACCTTTTGGTTGTTGTAAAGGGCAATATATGTAAGCAAATGTTGATTGATTTATTGTTTGAGTTGCCAAACTGTTTAAAAGCGACTCCAGTGTCTCACAGATAGTAAAATACTGTTGTAATATACTGTTGGAGTGGTAAGCAGACCTATTCTTTTTGGATATTTTTGGAGTTAGATGGTCCGCAAGAGATTTTTTCTTGTTGGTTAAGTGGTCCTTGGTCTGAAAAAAGTTTGAGAAACACTGTGTTAGAACTATTCTGAATGCTATATGTTCATGTAATGCTGTATGTTAATGATTTCCAGCTTTTGCTGTTTTTTTTTTTGGTGGGGGCTGGGGTGTTGGGACTGTGTCAAAACTGAGTGTACAATCGAGACATGTTTCAGAAGTTGCGGAATGTTGTGACATAATAACGCAATAGCAAGATGTTTTTTGGAATGGGAACTTTTTTGTGTATTTTATCTCCGTCAGGCTTAATGAGTTAAACAAATGCAGAGCTTACATACATTCTTGCATGTTTTATGGACAACTTTCCAAGTTATGCAACATCGGCTGATAGGAATGTGAAAATTGCTGCTGCCAATACAAATGCTTTTTGACAAAATGTTAGCATCCGTCCATGAAAAGTCATGGGAATGTGATTTTGCCTTGCTTCCTGGATGCCTGTTGCCATCCAGTGTAAACAACTACTCTCCCATAACCACACCTCTCTTTCACTTTTCTCAATATCTTCACATTGCAACAACAGAGGGGAGAAGCTCATTAGCACTGAGCGCTCTGCATCCCCACTGCCAGACCATATGAACCTCCTGCTCAATGGAAACAACCCCTCCTCTGGGTCTTCTTTCATGCTGGTGTGTCAGGCCCTTATTATTTCCACCCCAACTCCGCAGTCTGGCTTTACCAAGGTTTTATCTGATGACACCGCTTGCACAAAAGGAGAGATGGTGAAAGGGGGCCTCCCACTGACAGCGAGATGGATGCTGCAAGTGACAAGCTTTTGTTTTAGTAAAATACACACATGCTGGCTTTGCAAAAGCAAAAAGCGGAGGCCAAAGGGAACAACTTGTTCACTTGTTCCATTTGGTTGAGCAAACCATGGCAAAACCAAACCGACTTGTTCCAGGTTTGGTTCGGTGTAGCTCCGGGGGGCGTTTGGGCTTCAGCTTTGTTGGTACAAGACCTCTGAGCTGTTGTAAATAAACATCAGGGAAAATAAAATCTGCTGTTGCAAGAGAGTTTGGCCTTATTTGCATTTAGGGAACGCTTTGATCTAATGTGTCTGCAAATTGGGGAGAAGCGCAATAATCAAGAGAAAACAACAGCAAGTGCAGCAAATCTTTTAGCTCCAGTACTTTTCCCCCTAAGTGACCTCATGCTTTGTCCTCCTCCTGGTTCTAAAGTGGCAGTTTATACTCTACGTGCCAAAAATGTCAATAAAACCGCCTTAATCGCCCATCCAATTTGTAACGGCACCTGCTTATGGAAGCACGACACGCCCCTGCAGTCACTCCGTGCAGCCGCAACGTTTCCTGACTATTAAAGCGACACTGCACTGGTCAAATGCGTAATTACGCATGGGCACGGGCGCACTTGTTTATTGAAATAACTTCCTGCCGTTTCTCTTCTACTGAGGAATTTATTCTGAGTGTTTAGAAATACGATACAAAATTATTTGAAGGCTTTACTCAGAAAATACAACACTAAAACTAAGAAAACAATACTTTTAAATTTAGTTCTCCATGCGTAAAGAATATATGACAGGACAAGCTTTTGCATCGTGTCAGTAATAATGCAGGCGAATTAGCTGATTTAGAAGCCCTTCAAACTTTGATTATACAAATTAAGCTTCTCTTACAGTTTGAAATACCTTTAGTTTATTTTTAATTCAATATATTTATTTGTCACAAATTCGGGCACATTTCAGTAGTGTGTAAGAGTTGTAAAGACAAATTAGTTACTGAATAAGCAATTTTAAGAAGGCTTCTTTAATTTTATTTAATTATTTGATTTGTTACACTTACAAATTAAGAAGTATTGAGTTTCAAAAAATTAAAGTCTATATAGTGTGCACGCTTGATAAACTGAGACTTTTGTAAATTAGTGTACAACCAAAGCAACTTGGCAATCTTGATTTTAATTTTGTGGACAGTAAAAAGAGGCTTTTATGGGATAAAAACACATTTGTTCGAGAAATTTGGAAACGATGTGATGAAGCAAACTGTGTTAATGCTTTATTCCTAATAAGAGCTATAAAGTGGTGGCGCGTAATTTCTGTGCGTAATGGCAGGACTCGATTAAGAATTGTACTTTTATGCAATAACAACTCCTATTATTTTAATAAAACCTAGTAAGGAATGCTTAATTCAAAGAATCGAATGTCTTACCGACGCACTCGTTGGCTTCTCTGGCCGTGGCGCGCTGCCAGGGACGGTCATAATGGAAAGGTTTGCACCTGTCGCACTCTGGTCCCGCCGTGTTGTGTTTGCACTCACAGACCAGATTCCCATCTCTGTCCTTTACGCATTTGGATGCGTGGCCGTTGCACTTGCACCTTCCTCCGACCTGCAGGTCCGACACGGCGTAGAAGTAGGAGTCTCGGGCCAGCTCCGAGTCGTCCTCGTTTTCGTCTCCAAAAGTGTGAAGCCGGCTGAAGATCACCTTAATATCGGTGGCCGTCACCCAGTCCTGCAGCACCGGAGAGTTGTCGAAGTCGTGCGCTGACGGTCTGCCGTCCAGGGTGCTGAAGGCGATGAGGCCACCTGTCAGCGGGTGCATGTCCGTGTGAGAGTCCGTGCAGATGGCTTCTTGCTCGTTCTGCTTGGTGATCGTCGCCTTGTTCTGCCTGTTGTACATCTTCTTGCACTGCGTGGAATAAAACTGAAAAGGCACCCACGATTTGCCGTAGTCCATGGACTTGTAGATCGCCATGGATTCGGGTCTGGGTGAGCAAAACTGTAGACTCACATAAGTGACCTCGAACTTTTTACCCAGTGACAAGGTGAGCGTGACGTTCTGC
This sequence comes from Opsanus beta, assembly GCA_900660325.1. Classification (NCBI taxonomy): domain Eukaryota; kingdom Metazoa; phylum Chordata; class Actinopteri; order Batrachoidiformes; family Batrachoididae; genus Opsanus; species Opsanus beta. Next base: position 15,070 of record CABFOU010085824.1, read on the forward strand.
GGGTACTGCGCGTAGTTCTCAGACTGCCAGCAGGTCAGGTTGTGCGGGTTGTTGAGGTCCGTTAAATACGCAGGCGGATGGGACTTTTTGGGGTCGGTGGCATCGCACGTGTGACAGTCCCGCGTCCTCTCCTCTCCCTTCTCGGCCACCACGCAGTACCTGGTCGCGGGGCTCCCGCAGGTGCTGGATACACGCACGTCCTTTCCGAAAGCGGAGTTCACAAAGTCCGGGATGCACCTCCGAGGGTTTCCGTTCTCATCGTAACACGGGTCCGGAGGAGAGGATTGCGCAGCGAACATGCTCAGCCCGTACCCTCCACAGACCCCCCGGGTCAGCGCAGAAACTGTCACTAAGGTGACCCAAACCTCCAGAATGCTGAGCATTGCAATCCGTGCACCGCCGTGACTCTTACTCTGAAATTAAGATGTTCCAAATTTAAAAAAATAAATAAACAAAAAACGAACAGCACAGAATTGTCCCTAAAAGCCTGAACGCAACATGCAACATAAAATACTGCCTAAAATGCACAGGCACTACCTCGATATGAAAAGCTTGGTCGGTCTGTAAGTGCAGCAGAACTTCTAAGAACTTGCACAACCTGTCACGTTTACGCACGAAAAACTAAGCTCAAGCTTTCCCTTTAAAAAAATAAAAATAAATAATTTATAGTAAATACCCCGCTGGTCGTGAGTGTGTCTGCCTCTGTCTACTCAGTCACACCTCTGCCCACCTCTATTTCTTTCTGACCCATTCCCTGTGTTCTAATAGAAAAAGGGTCCCACTCAATCAGAGGAGCTGCAGCCTGCGCAGTGTGTGCACGGTAGTGAAATAGCGACATCTGCCGGTAAGATTGTCTCACTACCTTTTAAAATTACACCGCCTCTGAAATTTATTTTAAAACGCATAACAGCTTTAGATTTTTTTTTTAAAAGATAATTTTTAAATCAATAAACACACAATTTATAAGTTACTATACGATAAACCCTGAATGGTACCAAACCAAAAACATGCAAGTTTGGCACAGGGGTGAATAAAACTTTCTCACAAAACCAGTAGTCTGTTAGTGTTAACTCAACACGTGGAATGTTAAATTTAACATTGTTTTTGAGTTTTTATCATCACTTCTGGTTTAAAGTTACACTTTCAGTAGAATTAAAATAACTCTTCAATGTTTCTGACACAGTGATACTTTATGACATATGAAAGTACATTTTCAATACAATAAAGAATACTTTAACAAGGTTCTGTTTGAAAAATATAATTATTCAGGCATTGGTTCATAGAAATACCACAGACAAAGGCCTGAAGTTGGGTCTGAACCAAATCATTTTGGATTTGAGATGACAAGTATGATCACAGCACAAAATTCATAATGGCCTCCACATGTCACAACTCAGCCCAGTAGTGTTAAAATAACACTTTATGAATTGAAATCAAGTCTCAAACATCAGAATATGAGATATTGATATGCAAAGTGTTGTTGTGTCACAATGGCTTCCTGGGACACACAGTAAATGTTCAGTATTAAATTAGCACAGTGCATATGGTCAAGTTCAAAAGTCTACCAAATCAACTCTATCATAGTCACAAATCAACTCTATTATAATTATATACCAATTAATTAAATATAAAAAATAAATTCCTAATTAATATAATAAATTACTTTAATCAACACTAATACAGTTCATTTACACTGTGCCAGAGCTGATTTAATACAATAATAATGATGATAGAGCTGATTTAATGCTATGAGTTGAGTTAACACTATGTTGATTTGGGTGAATGTGTGCTTTCTGCAGTATCAATATAATAGTAAAATTTATTGTTTGCGCTTTTTTGTGCAACCAAAATTTCTTATTCTTTTTATTATTGTTGACTGAGAAATTACACAATATGTGTGTGTGCAATTGATAGCAGGCAGTGATGTGACATAGCAGTACGTAATTGAAGACTTTGCATGTATTAATGACAGTAAAAGCAAAATGTAATTAAATCAGACACTTGCAGGTGCTTTGTGCTTTGTTATACACAAACTTGGCCACTGTGTGCTTCTTACCCTGTGTGCTGCTATACAATGCTGCTGGAACCTCACTTTCCCTGAGGGAGTCTTCCCCAGCGATTAATAAAGTTCTATCTAATCTAATCTAACATAACCGAGTGTGTTTACAAACTGGCATTTAAAAAATAATCTCAGATTTCATACATTTAATTCTCATTCCATCTATGTATTTTAGCAAACTGGTGAATAATTATGCTGCTTTCTGCCAGTGTAACACACACAGTCAACTGTTTGCATAGTTATTTGTGCGTTCCACTGGAAGAATACAGCATAATTATTCACCAGTTTGCTTAAATACCGTGAATGGAACAGCAATGTTCATGTGTGTAATTGTCTTCACAAACTGTGCATCCTCTGCGCAGTTGTTTTGTCCCACACAGATTCCAATATGTGTGTCTGTGTATGGTCCACCTGTTAGGCATGGAGACATTTATTCTTTAAGAAAAAAAGCAGGAAGTAAACAGTTAACTCTTTAAATATGGCCAATGTTTACAATGAATAGTTTTTATTTTTGTGTTTTTAATTCTGTGCAGCTTCTGTGCTAAATCAGCTTTCTGCAACAGCATTCTGTCAAGCGTAATAAGTTAATGTCAAGGTTTCAAATGCGCAGAGTACAGACGTGATCAGCACCTGCTAAATGTCCTTTTGACTGTGATGAATCACCTCACCTATTTGAATGTTTCCTCCCACAGTTTTGTGCACTAGGGTGGACACACCTGAAATTGCATATGCAAGAATACAAACACTATTTTGCACTATTTTGCTATTTTGCATGTTTGACAGGCTCCATCCACATTGTGCAACGTCAGTGTCTCAGCATGCAGGTGTATCTGTGAGTGAAATGGTGTTTTTGTACATTTTCAGACATATAAACTTTTAGTAAATCAGGCTCTTGGTGTTTTAAAAAAAGAGATATTCATGTTTGTAGCCAAAAATATTCCTGACACAGGGTAAAGGCAAGGTACACCCTGGACAGGACGCCAGTCCACCACAGGACCACATATAGACAGACAAACACATTCACACACCTATGGTCAATTTCGAGTTGCCAATTCACCTAACATGCATGTCTTTGGAAGTGGGAGGAAGCCGGAGCACCTGGAGGGAACCCAGGCGAACACAGGAAGAATGAGCAAACTCCACACAAAAAGACCCAGACGGGAAGCGATCCCACAACCCTCTTGCTGTGAGGCAACAGTATATCTATATATTAAAAAGGAAGCGGCCTTTGTGCACGTGCATGCGCGCGTGCGCGTGTGTACCTGGGGAAACTGGGGAGAGCTGACATTTGCCGTTTGGTATGCTTATGAATTTTGGGTCAAGGATGAACGCTGCCAAAATGGGACGTTGACAGGACTAATATTTTTGGAGAAATTACAGATATTACGTAACAACAGTGAACAATGAACGTTGGTAATTACATTCTGGACTCACACACCATTCCAAATCATTATAGAAACTTTGCATAATTTGTTACCACCCTTGAAAAATGTCAGCTAC
>CABFOU010085946.1:0-10115 GCA_900660325.1 Opsanus beta
TAAAAAAAAAAATATATATATATATACATATATATATATAAAATATTTGCAACTATCAAGTGTGACCACTTATGCTTTCTGTGGCTCTTAAGAGTTAAACTCTTGGGATTCAGTGATGTCGAGCAGTGAATGACAAAAAATCCATTAACTCCATTAAAGTGTAAAATTAGTTTAAAGGTGTATAAATGTGTGAAATCTACTTTTCATCAATGTCTAATTTTAGGGGCGCGATCTTCATGAGTAAGTGAGTTAAGTGGTTTCTTCTTTAAATTTTCACGAGCTTTGAATACCTGAAATAAAAAGGACGCGAGTTACCACTTTGAATGTAATTCATTCTAATCAGTTTGATTCTGATGGGAAACAGTCACGGAGTGATCAAGGTAATAAAGACCATAAAAGCTTTTAGTATGTAATTCGTCATCAATACAGTTACTGCTGAAGGATACATGTGGCTTTGTGTTTGTTGGAATTCTCTTTAAATCAGTGTCACTGTAATAACACCAGTGTGCTGTGATTAATGTGTTAGTGTACAGCAGATGGAGATGGAGATGACATGGATGGAGTTTTCTCAATACAGCATCCAGTTAAAGTGATCCAAAAATACCAAATAAATGCAGTAGTGTTCAAAAGTTTTAGTCACCCCAGACGTTTGGTAGCATTGTAATGTGTGATATGTGTGTCTTCTTCATCAATAAATAAACAGAAAATTAAATTTGAGATGTGTATACATTCCTGTTCCAATGATCAAGTGATTTTTTTTTACTGTTTTGTAAAAGATATTCTGAACAAAATTTTCAAATATGGAAAAAGCCCCCCCAAAAAACAACCAAACAAACAACAAAATCATTTTTCTAGGTGTGCTGCCCAGTACATGACAACAAAAAAAGGTGCAGAAGAATTAATATAAAATGACTGCACAAGTATGAATAAATAAAACCTCATTTTCTCATCAGTTGCTGACCCTCTCAAAGAAATTATGTAGTTTTATCACCAAAAACAAATTACGATTATTTTCATGGTGAAAAATTGTATATGTTATTATTTTCTAAAGCTTTAGTTGCAGTAAATGAGCCTTTGTGTAGTGTGCAAACGTAAATTTAAGGACCCTAATGTTTAATATTTTCATATGACAATTAATACAGCCCAAAATTATGTTAAATATTCAGTAAATAAAAACTGAAGTGAAAAAGCATGTTTTAATTTTGTATGAAATGCTTTTCATCTAGAAAAATAATTGAAAATGACGTTTAAAAACATTTTTATGCAAAAAAAAATTGTCAACAACAAATAGGACTAATACTGTAGAACCTGTCAAAAATTGGTTGCAAATGTACTGTAACTAGTGCTGTCAGGCGATTAAATAAAATTAATCTAATTATTTATAAGCTTTGTCATGAATTAATCTAAATTAATCACATGTATAATGTTTTTTAAAAGATCACCCCTAAAACCGCAAAACACTTACACAGGCTGTCAGAAACACAAAAACAATAAAGAAAAATATTAACTCTTAAAAACAATTACAAAAAATGTTTTAATCTATAAAAATAAACTGTGCAGTCTATGAATTTTGCAATCATAATAAGCATTAGTTATTGCTGTACTACAAAATTTATTTTGAAAATTGTTTTTATCACATCGATTAAAGTGGTGGTGTATGTGATGAAGCAATTTTCACTCTGCATAGCTGTAATCCTGGGCTATTGAGAAAGTGTGTGTGTGTGTGTGGGGGGGAGCTTTCAAATAATCTGAGGTAAAATCGGAGGATCTGAGGGGATGGGCTAATTCTGTTATATATGTCACAGAGGTGTTAAACAAGCTGTGTCAGTCATAAATTCTGCTTAAATCAGGACATTAGCTGTGAAAACACTCATGGAATTGTGAGACATTGGAGATGTTGAACATTAAATATCAAACATGAAAGTGTAAAAGATAGATAAAAAGTGATTTGGCACAATATGTTATTGGATCGAAGAGCATTTCATTTTTAAATGTTTAAATTTTAAATCCATTACATATTAAAATCTGGATCAAAAACACCACGAATCAAGCATTTTGGACTGTTTTAAACCTGTAAGAGCTCAGTGTGGCTGTTGATTAACGGCCGTTAAAGCCTAATCAGTGTTTCACTGCCAAACGCCAACATTTAAGATATAAAAATGGCAGTTATTGGCAGGTATGAAAACTATTTCACAAGCATTTCACCTCCACGTTTTGCTGAGCAGGAGGAAACATTAACGAGGCTCTTTTATTCCTCATGTTGGAGAACAACATAAAGCTAATCCGTGCGCGGTGGATGTCCTGATTGCGTTAGCTTTCCTTTTTCAAGCTTTTCTGTATAAATGATGTTAGTTTTCAGATATAAGTGCAGTGAGGTTATTTCATTCTGCACGTATAAGATGGTATATTCACACAATACATGTAAATTGAGTTTGCACATAATTTTTGGCTGTTATAATAAAAAGCCAGAATCTGCAGGCAACAACATGTAAACTCTGGGGATCAAAACACACCATCACTTCAAATCCATTGACTTTTCCTCTTCAACATCCATTTTTCTGTTATTTGTGCTCTTTCTCCACCTGGTGTTCACCACAGGAACTACACCTTCTGTGATGGGAGTAAAAATCAGGGGGGTTGTTTGAGTCATCGATGTTACATTTTGCTTTATAGATTCTCAACAGGAACAGCACCCACTTTTCTCTTGGTGTTCATGGCTCAGATAGACTGGCCAGCAGGAGCGGATATTTTAGTCCAAACTGGGGCACAGTCCTGAAAGTGAAATTTGAAACCACAGAAATCTCTGCAGGAAACTGAAATCATTGAACTTGAAGTTAATCTGTAAATCTGGTAAGCCCCTTTAGTTGATTGCTCTCTGTTGAAGGTCAATATCGTGAGCAAAAAACACACGGTGTAATTCAATTTTGTTCTGTTACTGGCAGCTGACATTCTTAATCCTGTTACACCTGCATTCTGGTTTGGGGTCAGCGCATTAGCAATTACAACTACAACCTGCTTTAGCTGAAACTGTGATTTTGTAAAATATGATTTGTACACCTGGCTTACTCTCATAAAGGAAAGCAAAGGAAAAATAACGGCAAAGAAAAGTGGAACTCACTGTTTTTGTTAGGAATCTCATTTTAAAAAGCATGAAGCTTGTTTCTCTCTGACTCTCGACCTCCCAGGTCTGGCGTGCGTGGTGAAACCAGAAGGCGTTCCTCAGCTCTGTCAGACGGATGAGATTGGCGAGCTCTGTGTTTGCTCCATCGCCACTGGCACCTCTTACTACGGCCTCACCGGCATGACCAAGAACACATTTGAGGTGTGTGTGTGTGTGTGTGTGTGTGTGTGTGTGTGTGAGAGAGAGAGATTGTCTACTGACTGTGGCAGTAGCTTCAAATGCAAAGAGTGATTTCAATCAGAGTTGGTAGACAAAATCAGTGGACTGTCCCGTCACAACACGGGTCACGTCAAGGTCGAAGGTCAAGATTGAATCAGTGGTCATTAGCTACTGTTTATGGCAGTAATTTCAAAACTCAGACTGATATTAGTCAAACGTGGTGGATAATCTCAGTGGACCGTCCTGTCACCACATGGGTCGTGCCAAAGTCGTAGGTCAAAGGTCAAACCAGGTCATTCTCTACTGTTTGTAGTGATATCTTGAAAACCCAAAGATCAATTTAAACCAAACTTGGTGGATAATCTGAGTGAACCATCTGTCCTCTCACTACGCAGGTCATATCAGTGTCGAAGGTCCAGGTTAAATCAGATGTCATCATTTAAAATACATTAGTGACCATATCTCAGGAAGTAGATGAGATATTGAAACACGGCTTTCTGCATTGACGTTGGCTCTCATGGAGCTAACAAATGGATCAGATGTCTAATATCAAGCATGTCGTGATGATGTCAAGTCGAAAAATAACCTGGTGGTGATTATACACTGGATGCCTTGTTATTTCAGCAAAGGTAAACGTAGTTTTTTTTTTTTTTGAAGTTTGTCCTTGACATATGCAGACACTTTGCTAACTGAAAGGACATCTTACCTTTGCTGAGGCTGAACAATCTTTGTATTGCGATTATTCAAATTACTGGCTGTTTTTTTCCCCGATGTTTTACAGAATTCTGTGTCCAAATACATATTTCACTACAGGAAATCCAGATCCTTATCTGGCACAAAATTTCATTCATTGGTTGTCTGTCATGGTAAACGTATCCATCCTCACCGGTTTGAGTATTTTATTGAAGATTGCTCTTGGATTCATAAAACCTGATCCATGTTTCAGTCCTTTCTTTTAATCCAGCAGTCATAAACTGCCCGTTTCGCCTCCCCTCTGCTCTTTGACGGAGCTCTACAGGCAGACGTAAGTGACCTGCTAATGGCGTGTATCACAGCACTTCGCCAAGCAACAGTAGAGAAGCTGTTAACATCTGCTTTAGCTTCATTTCTGTTGCAGCAGGTTGCTAATGTGCTGCTGCAGTTTAACGCCGCATTGAAATGTCAGTACTTCGTTCCCCAAGGCCATGCTGTTGTTTGAAGAGAGTTTTTTCTTGTCTGTGTCTGTCGCTGAAGGAGAAGAACTCAGAGCAGGTTGATGATTTAAGCAGTCAGTGTACGTTACATACTGCAGCATTCACTTACTACAGAGAAAAGTTCCATATGAGTGTCTGTTTCTTTTTCCTGAGAGAAGACGCTGGATCAAGCATTTCTTGGTGCCCTCTCAGTGCTTTTTCTGCCAGAAAAAAAACACCATATGAACACGGCCTCTAATATGTTTGACAGGTTCCGTCAGCGTCACTGTATTAGTTTTTGAGAACTTGATCAAAAATATTGAGACACATGACAGTTCCTGCTGTGCAAAAGTAGAGGACAGAGAACAAGTGACCCACACCTGGTTCCAGATCCACCAAAATATGACAGTGTTTCATCTTGATAAAATCAATCCCACCAAGTTTCATGGATATCAAATGAAAACTTTGCGTGTAATCCTGCAAACAAACAAACAGATGATCACATAATGCGGAAGTAAATACATATAAACAGGAATCCATAGACTCTTTCTCTTTTGTTACGGAATCACCAAATTCTGCCTATTTTTCAGATAAAACAGAACAAATGAAAAGCATCAGAGGGCTGATGCTTAGCCTGCATGGTCTGCACACTGAGAAATAACTTTACGTTATGAATTATGCATACTTAGTGTATTGTCAGCAAAGCATGCAGTGAGTTTCAAGGGATTCATAGTCGAGTAAGGTCTTATTTTATTACTGTGTATGACTTATGTGTATGATCAGTTTTGTGATCCGTATTATCTGTAGTGATTTTGAGTCTTGAAAGTTTGGGATGAATCCGAAATGTTATAAATGTTTCTTTCCCTGTAAGTATAAGATTTTTTTTTATAGTTGCTTAAGAAGTCTGAAAAGTGACAAGACATTCTCACCAACAATCGACAACATGGGGGCGTGTCTACTGGAGTTTGTCAGATACATACAGATGTCGCCCCGTTAAAATAAGAAAACAGTGCTGAGTTAAAAATACAGCGACATTTTGTCACTGTCACCCTGCTTTAGTGCTGTTGGTTACCATGGATACCCCTTCTAATGGCTTGTGTAATTCCAGGTTTACCCAGTGAGTTCCAGCGGGGTGCTGATCAGTGAGTACGCCTTCGTGCGGACCGGCCTGCTGGGCTTTATTGGCCCCGGCGGCCTGGTCTTCATAACTGGCAAGATGGATGGCCTGATCATGGTCAGTGGACGGAGACACAATGCTGATGACATCGTTGCCACAGCACTGGCAGTGGAGCCCATGAAATTTGTCTACAGGGGCAGGCGAGTGCGCATTATTTGGTTTGCGTGACTTTGCATGTTTGAATGTCGGCATGTTTGAAATGTCGCATACGTGTAGACCAGATCAGAACAATAAAGCTTTTTTCAAATGAACAGCAAGTCAAAACCACCAAAATATCCAACGCTGTGATGTTGATTTGTGAGCAGAACCCATAATAATAAATCTGAGAAAGTGGAGCAAAGTATGGATGAATCCAGTAGTAGTAATCGTGAAGTTTAATTTTGTCTACAGCCAATGAAGAGGATATTCATCTTTTGTCAGACAGCATCAGTTCCTTTGTTTTTATTTTAAAGTGGCCACCTGCAGAAACTGTGAATCACTTGTCTTGTGAACATCTCTGGTTTAAAGATGTTGAAATAAAAAATAAAAATATAGAAACGGCTTGCAGTCTCCACCCAGCTCCAGATCATCTTAAGTCAGTATAACAACTGTACAACTTCATGGCTTTTTCTCATTTTCTAAAATCGTTACAATATTTAAAAAAAAAATTGGGCCTGTACAATAACACATTTCCACATTTGTTGACGTTGGATTAACTTACAAATTAGAAAGTCGTAAACCTAACATGTCAGTGAGTCTGGCAAACATGCTGAAGGCTTTGAACTTTACTGAACTTTTTTAGTACATGCTGTAATGTTTAGAACAGACTGTCTCGGTCCTGTGTGGTGGTGGTTTCTATTGTTTCTGTGTTTATGGCTTCATGTTTTATTACTGCCACTACTCAAGTGCTGTTGATTGGCTGATGATGTGCTGCTGTAAAAATCAGCCAAGTGATTGTTGTTGGGCTGTTTGATGTGTAACATCCTTCCTTTCACCTGCACACTGTGGTTGCATGACTTCAGATTTTTTAAAGTCAACAGTTGTGTTATGAAAGTTGAGTCGAGGTCGACTAACCACTGAATACACGATTAATAAATCCACAGGTGAAGGAATGATCTGTATCCTCACAAAATTAATGAGTAATGCTGACGACGCGTACAAAAACCTTTCACAGAAAGAAGTAGAAATAACAATGTCAAAATTTGCACGCCATAACTTTTAAGTGCAAAACAAAAGAAGAAAGATTAAAATGATGGTCTGAGAGAAAGTTAACTCACGCAAGATCCAGTCTGCCAGAGTATACTTCATGAAGTCTTTGAAGCTTGGGGTGTCCTCCTTTTCCAATTCGACTTTTCTTTGTTGTTGTTGGGGTTTGATTCGGCGGTGGATGGCAGTGGTTAGCGGTGGGGGTTGTGCAGAGCAAAAGCCACCAGAACGTTATCCACTCTGGTGACATCTATGCTGTTTGTCACGTTAAAAGTCACATCACCTTCTCGTGTCTAAACCAGACATTATGGCAGTTTGCACATGCTCCGACATACATCTCCTAATTTGTGGTGTGATGTGACATGTTGCATCCTATCAGGTAGTCCCGTGTGACACTGGATTTAAGCCTTGTCCTTGCTGCTGTAGTCCTTCCTGTCACTGTTTTTGCTTTTTAGTATGTTACAGTTTTTGCTTTTTGTTGTTGGTGTTGAATACCATGAGGCATCTCTCTTCACAGGAAATAGGAAGCAGTTTTTGGTCAACACCAGCAGCGTAATTGTCTGGCACTTTAAGTCTCTGTACCCAAATGGGTGGGGGGGGACTTTTTTGTATCTCTGGTGGTGTCCAACGCTTCTCCCTGCTACTAGAGTGAGGCAGTGTCATCATCATGTAATCAGTGACTAGTCAACATCAAACGTAAAGTCACTGCAGAGCAGTGAAGTCGAGTGATCAACTGAAAGACTGCTCTGTGCAACTCCTGCAAAGTTTTGTTTTACATCTTCAAGTTCAGGTACTAAGGCACAATCAGTGACGAGTATGTGGTGTCAATGGGGAAGTACATAAAAACAGATCTGCACCAAATATTTGGCCCTGAGGTTGTATTGGAACCTTAATTATCGTAGTGGTTGTAAAATAAATATTTGCATTCACTGTTCAACATATAAATATTATGAGATGACAATATTAATGGGATTCTCCATCATCAGAGATTTTTTTGTTCTTTTCTTACTCTTTGCAAATGTGTGCACCTGCCAGGAAGTGCATATGTCTTGGGGTATGGAAAATTAATGTGTAGTAAAACCCTTTGGCTTGTGATCCCTCATCAAATTGTACATCTTCAAATTGTTGACTATCCTCCATCTTTACAGGATAGCGGTGTTCTCAGTGACGGTGCTGAGGGATGAGAGGATCGTGGTGGTGGCCGAGCAGAGGCCTGACTCCACCGAGGAGGACAGCTTCCAGTGGATGAGCCGTGTCCTGCAGGTAGCTCACTTCTGAGACATTCTACTGCTGTCGGTCAGAGATGATCATGGGGATGGTGATGATGAAGCTGAGACAGGCTAAAATCTAACACTTCTTTTCAGCTTGAATCACACATTGAGTCTGTAACACAAGAAGTTGTTACATCTGCAAAACAGGACACCAGGTCATGGGTGGACAGAACAAAAAACATTAGCAACAGTATTTTTTTCATAAAGAGTAAGCGCAGCTAAATTCATCAACAACACTGAGGGAGTGTTATGTTCTTTAGGATTGAAAATTTTCACACAAATTGCAAATAGATAAGTTTTATTCTCGGGAAGCAGATAATCCTACGGGTCTTTCTGGTTTTTCTCTCTTCTCCTTTCTTTAGGCCATAGACAGCATCCATGGGGTTGGTGTGTTTTGTCTGGCCCTGGTCCCAGCCAACACCCTGCCTAAGACTCCACTGGGTGGCATTCACCTTTCAGAAATCAAACAACTGTATCTGGAGGGGGGGCTGCACCCCTGCAACGTCCTCATGTGCCCTCACACGTGTGTCACCAACCTGCCTAAACCGCGGCAGAAACAGCCAGGTGGGAAAACGGGAAGTGTTTTGTTTGTCTACATCTTTGTGAGTTTATTTATAAGTCTGTGTGTGCTGCAGAGATTGGACCTGCCTCTGTGATGGTTGGAAATCTGGTATCAGGGAAAAGGATTGCTCAGGCCAGCGGGAGAGATTTGGGACAAACTGATGACAATGACCAGGTAATACACACACCAGAACAACGATGATGTGATAAATAAACCTATGGGCCCTCATTTATCAACCGTTTGTACGCAGATTTTTGTGTAAACCATGCCTACAAACATTTCTTCGCAAAGTGTGGAATTTACCAACTTGTAGTTATACTTCAGAATGTGTGTAAATATACGCACACCATGCATACGCATAGCATCTAGTGGTAGAACAGGGAAACTGCAACTAGAATGCATTGCTGTCATCACAGCATGCAACTTTATCTACATAAATTCATTTTTTCCTCAAATTAGTAAGGATAAATGAGTAATTCTGTCTAGAAACAGCCACATTATTGTCAAAATCTATGCAAGACATCTGTGTGAACTGAACAGCAGCTTTTTGTCTTCAACCACACTAGCAAGCATCTTGATCTTTGCCTGCTACTCCAAGTAATGAAGCAAAGTTTCCATCCTGCAGTGTTATATTTAAAATGGACCTACCTTATTTTCGCTGCTCAAATTTCATGAGGAGAGACTTTATTTTAATAAAGACAGCAGTGCGGTGACATCACAGGAGCGCAAAGATTGTGGGACAACGGTAATAATTTTCTACTTATTCTGTTGATTGGAAAGGTTCATGCTGGTTCTTATGGTGAGCTTGGTGAAGCTTGATAAAGTTTTGTCTGTGAGTGAATAGTTGTTATAAATGGGTGGGTTCAAAACTACTTGTGGACTCATCGCCACATACATAGTTTTTCCACTCGCTGCATTTATTTTTGTAATCCTACTGCCATGCCCACACGCAAACACCTCATTGTCTGTTTCAAAAAGTTTCTTTTCTTTGCTCTTTTTGCCATAATTCTAGTGACGAACACAAGCAACACACGGTTTTTAAACAGATGCCTTGTTACTATATATGGTTAATTGAGGGTGTTTCTGAATGTAAATGACCATGAATAGGTGCAGGCAGATTGGCTTATGTTGGATTTATCAACAGCTGATAGTTACTGATGTGTGTACCTCTGATGTGCATCTGTTTGATAAATTTCGTACTTACACACATACTAAATTTTGTTCATAAGACAGAATTTAGAATCACACTGTTTGATAAATGAGAGCCCAGGATTGTAAAAACTGTAAAAATAAATAAACCCCAAAACAAACAAAAAAAACAAAAAACTGAGCGCTACACAGTGATCGAAAATCAGAAAATAAAATAACTGCAGATAGTTGAAATAACAAAGTCTAGCGTGGCTCCCAC
>CABFOU010085974.1:0-11555 GCA_900660325.1 Opsanus beta
CCCTAGTTCTTAATACCAGTTCTTGCCCCTTTTAACATCAATGACAGCTTGGAGTCTTTTGTGGTAGTTGTGGATGAGGCTCTTTATCTCCTCTGATGGTAAAGCTGCCACTGAATATGTCATCAATTCCGAAGAAATACAAACAGTATGGCACTCTATGGTAAATCTGTGTGGAGTAGACAGTTCTCAAAAACTGAGTGACTGTCGAAGGAAAAGAGTGAAGAAAGCCACCAAGACACCCAGACAACCCAGAATAGGCTATAGGCTTACTGTATGTGGCTGTGATTGGAGAAATTGTGCACCATGCAAATTTTGCATTTCATTTCACCAGTTATGGTATAGAGGAGGATTTTCTTAAAAAGAAGTTTAGCTACAAATTACCAGACGGTACATCTGAGATGCAAGCCTAGATTTGATTTGTTTTGGTGAAAGAATATCCTTCTCCACTCTACTCCACTATGAAGCTAAGAGTGGTGATGCAAAATGCAAAATTTGTTAAATATCATGTCCTATCAGAACAGTTAATTTAGCTGTTGTGGTGCAACATTTTTAAATTGTTTTTTTTTTATTTTCTTTTCTTTTTCAACACATCAAAATAGCACATTTAGAGAACGACATTTTGCAATGTCACAGCACACACAACATTGTTACATTTAGGTGCAAACTTTGGCTTTTTCTGATGCAAACTTGGCAAGAACAAATAATTCCACTTTGTTTTTCTGATACAGTGCACTGTAGATAAAGAATTATCCAAGTGTTTTCAGTCACATTTTATGAGGACAATGAATAAATTCAAGCCATAGAGAAGTGTGAAGATTGTTCATTTTTGAGCTAAAGACATGAAAATCAAACAAATATGTGCGATTCACACATTTTTAAGCGACTTTTAAAGAAAATACCCAAATGTTATATGTTTGATCCAGTTGATGTTTATTTTGTACTTTTGAAAGATAACAAATGAAAGACAAATGTTGGTATTTGGTGCTTGAAATCACCAAAAGAATGCATCAGGTGGCTTTACAAATTGTACTTCTTTCCTTAAACCCTGAGGTAAGAAAAAAAAAAAAAAACTGCAACAGCCACTAATTGGAAATGAATTAGCTGTGAAAATGTAACTTCATTAAATCAGCTGACATTATTTACGATCACCCAGATATGTGTCATAGTCCATATTCTATTGAAACAACTCAGCGGTAGGTACGCTGTCTTGTTACCATTGATTAAACCGCGTGGAGAGGCCCAGTAAAATGCAATCTAATTATGTTGCTAATAAAGTGCTCAATTTTTTCATGGCCGCTGGTAATAACAGATAGTGGATATTGTAACGTTGATGATTTGCCACCATTGAAAAAAATTCAGTGAGTCATATCTGATTTATAGCTGCAAACACATCAGCGAAGACATGGCTAAATAAACTGTGTTGCCACTGAGCATTCGTGAGCCGTACGAGCCAAATACTCGGTCATCTTATCATCTGCATTTTGCCAGATACTGTAAATGCACACATGGTAAAGATGCTCCTTACTTGCTTCCATACATACTGCTGTTTGACTAATTATGAAGCAAACCTTTGACTTTTTAATTTGTAGGCTGTTAAATCTCAAAATATCCATATCTCACATCCCTAAAAAAAAAAACAAAAAAACAACAACAACAAAAAAGGTCTATATAAATTGCAGCCCAGCTTTAAATTTTGAAAGCAGAACTGCAGATATTCTGTTTACCTAAATCCCAACGTGGTAGCATTAAGTTGGCAGTGTGGATGCAACGATACGCTTAATTCATGATTCTGTATGATTCGCCATTCTGAGTTCATGATACAGTTTTCTCACTATTTTTTAACAGAATGAGCTGCAGACAGATTATGACTGAAAAATATTCCTTTATTTCTTTAAACTGTGCAAAACATGTCCTCTTCTTAAAAGCGCAAAAAAAAAAAAAAAAAAGATATTTTATCTAAAATAACAATAATAACAATTGGATTTATAAAACAAAATCCTAGCTCAAAATAACTCAATAAAAATATGCTGCCACGTCGCTGACTGGAAGAATTACAAACCAATACATCTCTCTCACAATTGCTTCGTCTTTGAATGTCTGATGGTTCACGCTGCAATACTTTATTCGCAAACATTACAAATAGTAAAAGATCCACAATATCCACTATGACCAGCATTCTACTACTTGAAAAAAGTAATATTCATAACCTTGAAATCTTTTTAAAGTAGTGAATTATTTCTATAACATTTTGTATAAATATAAATGGTATTTTTACTGACTTACATCATGTGATTAAAAAGGCACACTGAACAGGAGAGAATACAGTGTTTTATCACTTTATATTTGAATTTCCTGTTAAAAACGCTCTAAAATATCATCTGCGTCACCCAGCACTGGACCCCAGTACGTGTTTTCGTGAAAGCGATACGTTAAAGCCGCTCTCCACATGCTGAGGAACATCTCTGGTGTGCAGTGCAGTTGGTTTTTGTTGGATATTTGACAGGCATTCACTTGGATCGTCACACATTTATAGCGATTTTATCTGGTTGGCGATGCATTGTTGCATCTTTAGTCTGCAGTACAGCTGGTTGTTTTTAATTTCCAAGTACAGCATCAGAAGAGGACACATTCTTCAAAGACTACCTCTTATTTTATCTGCAAAAGTGATCAAGCCAACACAAAACCGGTTTGTATGCCATGGAACAAATTACCAGTGGGGGATGCTCGGCACACGAGCGGGTGTTCATGTTTGATGTTTGTTGTTAAACCTCTCATTTTAGTTAATTATTTTTCGAGTAAGAAAGGTGCTGTAGATTATACGTAGCAAGTGTAATTATGAATTTCTAAATGTCACAACTTGTAAGGAAGAAATTCTTAAAAATACTGCTACATTATGGCGGTACTACATTTTTTACCAGACAAGTTCTGTTTTGGAAGAGTCAAAGAAGAAAGTTCCTTTTTTGTGCTAAGACGTACTTCCCCAATTACTGCACTACTGCTTTCACGGTATTGCGCTTATCAGTTTATTTTGTTGTGCAAATAAAAATTGTAGAGCGCAGTGTTTTCACAAATCCAGCACGATGATGCTACATGCGCACAACAGATGATTTCCTATCGATGGTGTCTTTAACATTTGTCTCATCTGTCTTTGCCTGTTTCACACTTTGTTATATTGTCTTTGTCTTGTCGAACTGAAGAAGACTGTTTTCTCTCTCACTTTGTGTTGTCTGTATTTGTGTCAGAAACTCGGACGTCGCACAGTGCATAGTGCAGACGTTTTAGCACTTCCCATTTGGACTTTTATGGCACATAATGAAAAACGGAAAGACAAAAAACCCCCATAAAACAAACTGTAAAAAGATGACTAATTCTGTAATATTTTAAACTTGACACAAAAATGGGTGCACTTAAATAGAAAAAAAGTCTTCTGATTAGAACTTAGAAATGGAAGAAATTTAAAGCTAAAGGTTACAATTATGAATACTCAAAGCTTCAGCCACTCTCTGAGGTTTATTAAAATCATTAAATTCATCATTTCTTCAGTTCCTAGGTGAATATTTCTTTATCTCGGTGACTTATAACCTAAAATGAATTATGTTGTTCTTTCCTTCCACGCTCTTACTTTTCCTTTCCACTTTTTGTCATTGTCAGAAATCATTGGTAAGTGTTTTGCTAAGCCCAGCAAGCCCACCCACTCTCCTTGAAGCAGATGGTGTATTTCAAATACTCTCCAAAAATGCATGCATCCCCTGCAATCCTTTCACTCTATCCTCCTTCACCAGTTCCTCCCTATTTTTTCTTTCTACATCATTTTATTTTATTTTTTGTTAGTTTTACCTGTGTTGTAACTGATTTGGAAATTTGGAATTTGGAAATCAAGGCAAATCGAGGACATGCAACATCATGGGGGTGGGCCGGTAGTGGGGTATTGTGTTTTTAGCTTTAAGTTGCAATGATTTGTGATTTTATTGCCAACTATTTGAAGGTATATACTGTTTCTGTTTCTGCACAGAAAAGCTGGAACTCTACAGGTCAGACACATTTTTTGCAGCACTAAAAAATATTCCATTGTTGAAATCTTTCATACCCTGCACAGCTGTGAAAGTAGCTGCTGCCTTATTTACTGTTCTCAAACCTGCTGATGCTCCATGTGATGACCAGTTTCTTTCTCTGCTGTGTGGCAACACAATAGGCATTTGGGAAATAATTGGTCTCTGGATGGATGTAAGACCATTATTTCTCTACAGTCATGGTGTTTTTAGACTTGCGGTGATAAATATCGGTGATACATTAGTGTGTTTTTAAACTCAAGTGGAATGTAAGTTTTCACAAAACATCTGCATTGTTCAAAAATCTTGTAAAGTGCTGAAAGTGGTTGAAAAGATTTTTGAATTCTTTCCAGGTATAGGCCCTTGTTCTTGTACCTTATTGTCGAACCCTTTAGTCCTGCACCTGAGTTGGGTGGGCCCTCTGTTTTTGGCCAGATGTCAGTCATGTTTTGTTTGACTTAACCCTTTATACAAGGGAACCGTAAGTTGGTGTCATTTGGCATGACCCAACAGGACGCTACACGCCATGACCAACAGACACGTCCTGATCAGGTCATGACGTGTCTGTTACCTTGCAGGTGTTCGATTTATTTGTTTTATTGACACATTGACATACAAGACTGTGGGGAACTGATGCACCAACGTTCAACCTTCAGAACATCATACTCGACCACCTGCACCGTTGTTCCAAGGCAGCCTGCTTTCTTCTCACAAATGCATACAACTCATTCTATTTTCTTATTGTTGCTTCATTTCAGCATGTATACCATCTGGGTCTGCTTCAGTAAATCAAAAAAGAAAAAACAAAATAATGATAGTGATCTCCCAGATTAAGAGTCAGTCTTTGTTGGACATTTTTATTTAAAGGGAAAATACAGTAAGACAATAATTCATAGCAGGAACATCAGTGACTGTGCCTTAGATGATAGAGCAGGTTGTTCACAAGTGTGCAAGTCTTTTGATCTTCTCAGAACAGTATAATAGAAAAATGTGCATACATCTGCTCGAACATGGGAAATCCAGCTCTTATTTGTGAGATTAGACTAGCCGAGTGACTGGTTCCTTATGTGCCAGACCATGCTGAGCTGGTGGGGCTGTGATATTTGCATGCAGAGCCCCTGAGGAGCTTCTCGAGAGGTTTGGAGGGAGTGTGACATTTCTCCGCAAGTCCCTGTGGCTACAGACCCTGGGCACTTGCTGGCCTTGTCAGCCAGAACAGATTAACCATAACCCAGAGGGCACAGGGTAGCAGGAGTGTAGATCGAGGGCTTTCTTTCTATGAAGTTTTAAAGCAATTGCATTTATTTATAATAACAAAATCAATCAGAATTGTTGATATAAAAGCCACTCCAAGATGGCTCCTAAAAGCCGACCCAAGATGACATCTGTGGTGAAGAGAAGGTCGTCGAGATACTGCCTGGAGGATTGATACAGTTTTTATGCAACACCTCCCGAAGCATCGTGCAGATACGAAACCTCTCTAGCCAGATTACCTCCGGACGGATGACATCCTTCAATAATGATTTAATATATTCAGAGGGTTATTTACTAAAACAGCTGGGGCTTCTAATACCACATTTGGTAATGCGAGCAGGTCAATACCCTGTTGTGGTATATTTAGGTATTTGTCAGCCTAAGCTGATCAACATCTGACTGACCAAAGCTTAGTGGGAGAGCTTATGGCCATGAGGTTGCATGCCGAAAGTACAGGTGGATTTGCCTTTCTAATCAAATATGGGCTGGCATCTGTATACTCAGTCTAAAAGGTTTTTCCGTTTTATCCAATATTTTATTTTCCTTATTTCCTTCTCATTTATTTATATTTTTGGGAGCCAATATGTTTGAATTGAACTCTTTCTATGTGTCATTTCCTTTACCTTCTAACTACTCTCACTTCTTTCTTAGCCCCTCTTTTTCAGTCAGTAAAGATCCACATGTGGTACTGCCTCCTTGACAAACCCGCTTTATTAACCATAACCTTACCCTAACCTAACCTTAATCTAACACTGACCTTAACCTCATTTAACCTTTAACTAGAAACCCTTTAACTCCCAACTAAAATTTCATGTCAACTAAAGCAACGTAAACCAGCAGCTTCCTGCAGCCTCAAATCAGATTCTAACAACGTAACCCTCCCAGAATCCTGTTGCCCTTTGTCTTGTGAGTTCCTCTGACAGTATTGTTTCTAAAATGACAAAAATGTTGTTTTGCCTGGTTTTTCCTCATTATTCCTTTTAACAGTCCTACATACCATGCAGTGTTTTTATATACGGGATGAAGACTATGATTATGCTAATCCTTTAGCGAATTGTTGCATAAAACATAAATCTCATAAAATGAGAAAGAATTTTTTTTTTTTTTTTTTATTTAGTAAATCTCTGGGTTATACCATCTGAATCTGAACATTTGTAATGCTAATAAATATTAATGGGATTTTAGTGTACAGCACTAAATTGGGACACTTTTGCTAGTTACTGGTGTGAAAATGTATATTAAAACAGTACAAATTGCACACAGCAGATACGGGGGGGAAGAGACAACAAATCCACCATTATGCATTGCAAACCAGGCAGAACTTCAAACACAGTCATCGCCTCCGTCCTGCTGGTATCACAAAGGATGTCACTATACTAGGACCTGCAACATCGATCTCAACCGCTAGCATCCTCTAATGTACAGGCTGAATATTTCCAGCACCACTTTGCTTCAGAAACAATTGGTGTTCTTCATTTTATTCAATTTCTTTCAACTAGAAGATGCTGTTTTGATGGTTCAGCTAGTCAGTAAGATGGCTAGCATATGCTGTTACGCTGTGGATACACACAGAGACGGCGCCCAGGCTTACTGAGATAATTTACAAACTGTAATAATGCTTAGTGTTGCATGTAGGCCATTCTGAAGCAACCAAAACAATAAATAAATAAATGGAAGCCTTGGACATAAAATTATAGCGTTTGTGCTACAATACTTAACTCTACAAATTGGTATCTTTGTGCAGAAACCTGTTTGTGATATTTTATCTTTTCTACCATCGATAACCGTCACAAGGTAAAAAGCGTCTTTGTCTTACTGCAGGAAGCACTTATGCAAATCCATAAAATGTGAAATTGTATGACATGCCGTTAAACAGTACAGCTCAAGAATATCAAGACGGCCATAATTACAGTACTTATAGCCAATTAAGGCTTTGAACTAATTCAAGGAATGAAAACAAAAAACAGAAATTGCTTATATATATATATATATATATATATATATATATATATATATATATATATATATATATATATATATATATATATATATATATATTAAGTTTCAGAAAAGAAAAGCTTATTTAAAATAATGGTAGTTGGTTAATAACATTATTTTTACAAATGGAATATTTGCTTCTTGCAATAACTTGGTGCTGAGTCCATTTTCTGTCACGTCATGCATGTCTTTGAATGGCGGAGAGAAATGTACCAGCAAAAAGTGATTGTAGCAAAATGCAGTGTGGTCTCCCTGTCTCTAACTAGTGGAGGTAAATATTTTCCCATGTACCTTTTATAAATGTTGGTTTGAGACATTCATATCATCAATATTTGATGCAAAGAGAAATAGTTAGCTAGCTCCAGTTAGGCTAAACAGTGTGCCCAGCATAGCTTAGCTTGTTAATTGCTGTTTTAGCGATGGACTATATAGTAAAATATGACCTATATCGGTATACATTTTTATAATTTATAAGATAGATACATGCTGTTATGTCACACAGCCTTACATGGAATGCAATTAACCTGTTATTTCATTTTGTTCTAACTGGTTTGGGAACAATAATGTATCCGTGAAATCCAAAACAGAAAACTTTAAATCGCGTATTCTGCTCAGAAAGCTCCAATTGGGGGTGGGGGCTGCTGTGGTTTGAAGCTTTACTTGTGGCCCACAGGATTTCACAAATTTGTAACCATAAAGGTGTAGGCCATTCATTTCATATTCACAACATGAAAGAAAGAGAAGGTGCATGTTTTTATGGCAACTACGGACTCTGTCTGCTGATTTCAGCAATTGAAATCACCTGCCAATGTGATCAGTAGGAATGAAATCCTGCAGCTTCTTGGCCCTTTATGAAACGAGTTGGAAACCACAGCTTAAGGCTGTAAGGGTCACAAGGTCCACTGACTATGAGCTGTGCCATGAGTCACCCTTAGATTTAGAGGCTAAAATGCCAACAGAGCGGTAACTGAACAACTGAAACTGACACAAAGATCTTAGTGGGAATTGAGGCACAGTTAATGTAACAAAAAGGAAACTGAGTTCCGAAAAAAGAAATGGTAAGAATATAATACCAGAGACAAAAAGCCAAGAAAAGGACAGTGAAAGTCAGACAGCGTGACAGAGAGAGTGCTGGCTTAAAACTACCCACCAAAGCTCAGCATAAGGGTTGCTTCATACATCACATCAACAAGTCTGGATACATCCAAAAAGCCCACCAGCCGCTGACAAGATAAGCTCAATATTTTATTGTCCCCTAATGGAGTATTTGGCTTGCAGTTATGCAAGTAACACAATACAGACTCACTCTCAACAAGGAATGGAGAAACGTACAACACGCAGTGAAATGAAAACGTGGGAATTGCCGGGAAATTGAATGTCAGGGTGAGGGGAGAGGGGGTGGATTAAACTAGAGGTAAAGAGTCTGTCACAGTTAAGCAGGTTTACAACTTGCAGGATAAATAAGAACTTCGGTCTGATTTAACTTGCAACTGCCTAAAGGGATAACCTGAAATTCTAGTTCAGTGCAGAGTCCGTTTTTTCCCTTCGGCTCAGTTTTTTCCATATGAATACAGGTACTTACTCTACAATAGTGGCACCTTAAATTATTTTACTGACCTCAAGTCAGTTGGTTGGGAAATGCCACCAGAGTGATCCATGTCAAGCTAAGGTCAAACCTCTGTAACACCACCTTATCACCTCGAGTTGCAATAACGATAAAACACAAGATCCCGAATATTTTCACTTGAAACAACAAAGCATTGCCTTTTAACATCTCAAAGTTATAGTAGGGGGGGGAAATTGACATATACTGTAAAGATACCCATTCTTTTGTGATACCAGTAATAGGAAGTGATGGATTTTCTGTGGAAAGAAAAAAAATCCTTTAGGAAGTTTTGTAAGAGCCTACCTAATCATTTGATAACCTAGCTACAGTGATCCATCTTCCAACTCAAATAACTCCTCTTAACTCTTACTAACTTTAATCTTGACTCAAACTGATGTTGTCTTCATCTTTGTGTCTTCTCCAGACGGTACCCCGATTCGAGGTAAGACGTTTAAACCTCACAATAAAAACAAGGGGGGAAAAAAAGACTAACTTACACATAACCAGACATAACCATTTGTAACTCAAGCCAGACTGAATAAATAGGGGTCAATACAGTTGTCCGTTTCTAACATTAATATTTCATCTGTGTTTGTGTTCTGTGTTCTGTATGGTCATATGTGTTTCATACTCTCATGTCTCCTGTCATTGTTGGTGTGTAAATCTTCCACCTCTGTGGGAATTCTGTGTTTGTGCCATTGTGCTTTCTCTTGCACATCATCAGGAAATTACAGAGCAATTCATATTATGGTACTCATTGGTTTTGTTATGGGATTGCGGAGGTTGAGAGGAAAGGTGATAAATGTGGAAGTTATTGCAAAAATGGTTTGTTTGCTCTGAACCTCTGACAGTCTTTAGATGAGGACATCAGGATGGAGGGCGGGTGATTTGGGATGGAGGTGAGGTTGGGTAGTATTTGTTGATAACATGTCAAAGAATACTGTGTAAACTGCTCACTGCAGTTTTAGGAATCTACTTTATTCATTCTCTTTTTGTCTTTTTCTGTTTTCCTCCTCATGTGGAACTACTCATGTTGTATTGGGGAAACAATCCAAAATAAAGTATATTTGAATTTTTTCAATCCCTCCCTATTGATCTGCGGAATACTTGTGAAGACTAAAGGTAAAACCGTGAAAGAACACAATATGCAGTACACCCTACTCAAAAAGTCCTATTGGAATCTTATAGGATATTAATCAATAGGAATCCTTCAAAATTCTGAGAAAAACTGGATGACTGAATGATTTTTTCCCCCCTGTAGAAATCCCACATAATTCATGTTTGTGAATATCCCATAGGAGTCCCCCAATAAAGGATTCCTATGGGGTTCCTATCTGATTCCCATCGGAATCCCTGTGGGGTTTTAAATTCTTACAGAACTCCAAAATGAGTTTTTGAGTAGGGTACTGATTAAGAACTGAGTCCTGTTTGTGCCAGTCCATGCTGGTGGTAGGGGGCACAGATTTTCCATGGCTCAGAGGTCAAGTCACTAAAGCAAGGTGACTTACGGAGTTCAGAGCCTTGGTCAATGCCGGTTTTAGTTTCCTACCACCTACCGGTGGAAGATGTTTTTCTTTTGAGCTATAGCGACACCTCAGAAATATCAGCAGATATCCAGTTTTTATAATGCTTTATTCAGATAAGTTTCCTTTTGTCTGTATTTCTCAAATTTCCTGGGTATTTATACCTTTCACTTGTAATTATTGATTTGCGATAAGATGATAGAGTTTTTTTTGTTTGTTTGTTTTTTGTTTTTTTTTTTGTGAAATTGCTTTACAGGGTGATCAGGTAAGTGAACATGTTAGTTTTACTGTGAATGTTCTTCTTGTATGGTGATGGGATGAAAGCTTTTCATTCCATGATGACATTATGGAGGTGATTCATTTTGACAGTAAGACTCATGTGCTTCAGAATCACACCACCACAGAGCTGGTGAGTTAGCAAACACTGAATAGAATGGTGGCTATTTCCTCCATCCCCCCGTCTCTTACGCAACAAACCGCTGACAGAACATGGATCAGTGTGTTTTAGGACTTACACCCCCAACCATTTCAGATGAAGAAAAAGTGACAGCTAGCTATAACCTCTAAAAACATTATTCTGTAAGATGCAGTTTTTACAGTAAATTCAGACCCTAATTCCTTCAATGCACTCGCTCACTGATCAATCCATCCAAAACTAGCCCACCATTTATCTGCTTTGTCTCTGAATGTGTCATAAATCATATTGTGGGTAACAAAAGAAAGAGTGACTTATGATCTCTGCATTTAAATAATGAGATAAGCTGCCTGAAAGGACTTTTTCTCCTCATTACTGCATGTTGTTGCTCACTTACCAACAGGGGTGTGCGGCACTTGCGTAGTGAGACGTCAGATGGGAGTGAAAGAGTGACAGGAGGCAGATGTAACTCATATGAAGGTGTCTTGCAAGGATATAAATTGCTTGTTCACACCGGGGAACACTGTGGCGTTGAAAAAACTAAAACTTTGTGTATTAAGCCAGTTACTTGCCAAATACTTACTCAAACACAATACAGGCATTACCATCAACTTTGCTTAATGTTTGTGATGTAGGATGAGTTCATGAAATATTTTAATTTTGGATTGTATGTGGCCCTGTCCAGGGTGTACTCTGCCTCTCACCCTGTT
>CABFOU010085978.1:0-15632 GCA_900660325.1 Opsanus beta
CGGACTGTTTATGTTTTTTTTTTAAATTTGGTCGTTGAATTCTTGAAGGGTTTAGGGTAATAAATTTTGATTTTTTTTTTTTTTTTTTTTTTTAAGTGGGAGACTTTAACGTCCCGCTTTTAATGGAAAGCAGCATCACTCACACCTGATCGATATGGGCTGATTAAAATCATTACAGGCTGACTGATAAGGGGACTGCTAACGAGCACAGTGCTCGGTGTTTTAACAGGCGGGAGTTGCTGTCTTGCGTCCAGGCCAAATTGCTCCTATACATTTTTTTTCTCCTGTCCTGGTGTCCAGCTTCCCTCTTGGCCCCGTGCTGCCACGCCAACATAAATCAGAGTTTGAGTCATATAAACAAATTGGCTGCTGAAGCTCAGGGAATAATTTAGATAGCTGCAGGAGAGTTTTATGCACAGCTAATAAATTATGACCATTTATTTTTTACACAGCAAAAAATCTCAGAAAAACTATTAACCACAGTGCTTCAGTTCCAAACAGCTGCAGAACATTTAAAACATAATCACGTGCATTTTCCAAGTACTCATGATTATGTGCGATGACACCAGATTTTCATTCAAAGGTTTGAAGACTAAATTTTAAACATAAATATCAATGTCTGTGTTCAATCTGACTTGCATATAATTAAGTTACATATCAGCAGCTTGCGGTTTTAGTCAGGTTTTAGTGAAGTCATACGTCTTGGCTTCTTGTGTGAAAACAAAATGGCTCAAAACATCAACGTTGCACCCAGTTTCTGCCCTTCTCGTGTCTAAATCATGTATTTGTTAAAGGCCTAAAATATACATACAGTTCAAAGTAAAATCTTTAAATTGATGAAAAATAGTTTATGATACACGACCCGCGACCCGATCTTGGATCAGCGGTTGAAGATGAGTGTGTGAGTTTATGATACATATTGAAAGGT
This sequence comes from Opsanus beta, assembly GCA_900660325.1. Lineage (NCBI taxonomy): Eukaryota > Metazoa > Chordata > Actinopteri > Batrachoidiformes > Batrachoididae > Opsanus > Opsanus beta. The sequence continues at coordinate 929 of CABFOU010085978.1, forward strand.
GCTATAAATTGTTTTTTCTGACAGTAGATGTCACACTAACACCAGCATTTCAAGGCCAAAACAAAACTCCCCCCACCCCCCTCGGCCACTCCTCCCCAACCCTCCCTCATCCTCATGGAGTAGAAGGAATGCAACCTTTAATCAAGTCAAATGGCTCTACATGTGGAAAACCCAGACACATGCTGAGTCCAGTCTGACCATGTTCTTGTTCACAGGCATTTTTAGCCTCTGAACATGGTGTTTTGGAGGGATTCCTAGAAAGCTGCTCTTGCCCACAATCTTCAATGCAACAGGGACATGGTGCGTATTAGCCCCTCTTCATATGTAACTGTTGGGAGGTGCAAAGGTTTCACAGGACAGGAGTCACATGCACTAAACATGCTTGTGCTATGTAAGCAAAGTAGAGAAAAACGATACACACACAGAGGGAGGGCGGTTTCATTTTCTGCACATCAAGCCAAGAATTAATTTTTTTTTTTTTACAGCTGGCAGCTATTAATGTTTCGAATTTTAGATCACCTTTAATTTCTTCAAGGCAAAAGAGTCAGTCATATTTTGCATAATGTCTGGTGCTCACAAAATAATACATTAATTGCAGGGAAAAAAAAAATACTTGTGACATAAAAATTGTGGGACTCCAACTTGTTGGTTAGCGATCCAGCACCCGGATGTCTCACATACCAGCTTAGCGGGTCAGATACAGGCCAAATACAGACTCTGCAGATTCTGGCTAGAAGGAAACTAGTCTACTGCGGAGCTGTAGCTGTGACACCAGCATTTGGCCACAGCCGATAGCTGAAAGGAAATAGCTGAAGGCGGAGCTACAGCTGACCCTTCAAGGGTGCTGGAGTGCTAGACGCTTCCAATTATATATAGTGCATGTAAAAATGAAAGCACGGAGTGGAAGAGCAGGGAAGGGTTATAAATTTGTCGACATTAGCATGCAAACTGTACTAGCCTTTTTGCAGGTTCCTTTGTCCCCGAGCCCTTTGGTTGGTCTGTGTCCACATCTGCATGCACGGTGTCAGGCGTGTCGGCTTGACTCTTATCCACCTCCTGTACCTGAGATTTATCAAAACCTTCTTCCAGAGAAGCTGAGTAAGAGGGGAGGCCAGACTGCACTGACTGAGGTAACGTGTCACAGCTGTCTGTTTTCGAGGTTTCTGACAGTCCCTCGGTGACACTGGCATCTGCACTTCCAGTTTCTCCAGAGCCTGGAGACAGTTTCTCAGAATCTGGTTGACAATATTCTTCTGTGGATTTTGCAATTGGAGACTGGGGGTGGGGTCCAATTACAGGAGAACTAGATTCTGTTTTGGGTGGGTCAGAGCTCCCAAACATAGAGCCAAGTTTCATGCCAATCACAGTTGCTGCAGATGGTGGTTCGTGGTTTCCTGCTGGCTTTTCATCATGGAATACAGCAGCTGAAAGGCTTTTAAAACCAGACAAAAGACCAGTAGTTGTCTGTCCCGAATACGGTATCTTTGCTGTAGTGGCTGGACATGGACTGGAAGCAAAAAGGGTTCGAATAGATGATGCACCTTCAGTTGCTACAGACCTTAACCCTAATTTAGGACTTGAGATTTCAGACACGCGATCTGGATCTGTAGTTGAAGGTGGTCCAGTTTCATTGGTCAGTGTAGAACAGTGCTCCTCTAAAAGCACACCCATTTGATCATGACCAGAGTCTTTCTCAGATAAAGGATCTTTCATGGGGAAATGTGTCACAGAGCCATCGGTGTTCTCTCCACGGGTCTGTTCCACCTCATAATCATCAGTTTTTTCACTAAGGTCATCCCTGGACAAATGAGTATTCTTGGCATCTGTCATTTCAATGTTGCCAGAGACTCCTCCTTTTGCAGGAAGATCTTTACAATCCCTTAGTCCGGGGTCTGTTCTTGACTGTTCTGATACCTCAGGATTATCTGCGTCAGGGCTCTTGAATATTCCAAATAGGTCATTGGTCAGGGATTCTGTAGTTATGTTACTTGTAAACCTGAATAATGAGCTCTTCTGCTCTGGTTGTGGCTGAAGAGGAGCAGATGAGCCAAAAATTGAACCAGATGAGCTTGAGAAAAAGCCACCACCCACCGGTGATTTATTTGGAGTGTTTCTGGTAGAAAACATCGACATAAAACCAGAGAATGGAGCCGTTTCAGGAGACCTCTGTGGTCCTGCCTGCCTTGGTCTAGCAATTTTTGGTACTGCCATTCTTGCTGTCCCCATTTGTGGCCTTCCCAACATTGGTGCTTCCATTCTTTGCCCCGATATGCCCGGGGACCTTACGATGCCTACACTGGGTTGCTGTAGTGGGAGGTGAGCCGGTCCGAATAAAGGACCTTTCAAAGAGTCCGCAGCTTTAGACATCATTTCTGGTGAGTCACTGCCAACTTCAAATTTTTCATCAGTTGAAGAGACCAGCGCAGCAGAACGAGAACCTTTATGTTGTTTCTCTGATCCATTGGCAGGTTTTGTGCCAAGTTCATCCGATTCAGCCTTAAACGTAGTTTCTTCTGAGATAGATTTCAGGCCATTTTCAATAGATTTTACAAATTCTGCATCTTCACCTTCTGCCTTAACTGCAGCCCCCAGTGATTCCACAGCAGGTTTCACCGCCTCTACTGCCACTGTAGTTACAGTTAAGGATTCACAGCATTTTCCCACTTCTGCATTTGCTGCTTGATCCTTGACAACAACATTGAAACCTTTCTGAGATAAACATTCAAGATCTGCAGCCGTCTGTCCTTCATCAGGAAACTTTAAAGGCTCTTCAGCTGACTTTTCTATGTCTGCAACTGCTTTGTGTTCTTCAGCATCAACCATCAAAGCCTCTTTAACTGAGCCTTTAATATCGCCAACTATTGTTTGTTCTTCAGCTACAAATTTGAAGGAATCCACAATCATCTCTTGCGAATGTGTATCTACTGCTTTTTCTCCAGCATCAACTATCAGAACCTCTTTAATGGAATTTTCAATACCTGCAGCTGCTGTTTGTTCTTCAGCATCAAGTATCAGAGCCTCTTCAGATGAGTTTTCGGGATCTCCAAATCCCGTTTGCTCCTCAGGTACAAATGTTAGAGGTTCCTCCATTGACTCTTCCACATATGTAACTACTGCTTGTTCTTCAGCATCATCTATCAAAGCCTCACTAATTGACTTTTCAATATCTCCAAGTTCGGGTTGTTCGTTTGATTTTTCTACCTCTGCAGTCGCCATCTCCACTACACTACTAACTTCCACAAACATATCTGCACTTGTGTTTTTATTGATATCATCTTCAGTTCTTTCTGCGATAACAGTTTCCACCATGTCTTGAGGTTCTTCTGAAAGCACAGGGCTTCTTGTGGTAACTTGGACAGTTCCATCACCTGTGATCTTGAGTGCATTTCCTGACTCAGCATCTTGTTCCACAACACCCACGCTGTATTCTGTAGGTTTATATTCTGGTGAGATAACTGACTGCACCGCATTCTCTGTTACAGGTGGCTGGACAAGCGTTTTTTCTTCTAGTGGTAGCTCACTGGTCACATTCGGTGTGCCCATCGTGGCACTTTTGAAAATGATTTCTGAATCGGTATGGTGATCTGATTGGTTTGTTCCAGGCATTTCACCTGCTTCTTGTTGAGGATCTGTTAATGAAACATCATTTTCAGTTGTCTTTTTGGTGATATCCTCAATTAAATTTTTAACATCTTTGCATACCTGGTCTACTTTGCATTTCACCTCGGAGGTTGATGTAGAAAGGCACGCAGGCGATTCATTTTCTATGGTGGCAACAAAATTATTCTTTGGTTCAGCTTCTGTTTCTGAGAATTTTGAAACACCATTCTCTCTCACAGGAGTAATTATTTCTGAATCAGTTTTTGTTTCCTCCATGAAAGAGAAGCCAAATAGACCAGCAGCAGTTTTGGATGTGTTGCTATCAGAGTTTGCAGCAAGTGATAACACTGAAGGAACTTTGAAAATACCCTCGGACTCAGGTGCTTTAAAGGCTGCTGGTCGAGCTGGTGACTCTTGTTGGTTTGGACCACTAAACACAGAGAATAGTCCTTTTCCTGATGGTGCAGGTGTAGGCCCTGATGTTGGTGCTTTAGGTCCAGTGGGAACCTGGGCACTAGGAACTCCAAACTTAGAAAACAACCCCCTGCCAGGTGTTTCTTTATGTGTAGCATGAACAGGGAGAATACCATCAAATATAGATGATCCAGCTGAAAGACCTCTTGATGTTGTCTGACTCCCAGGATGTTCTTTAGAACTGGCTGGTTGCTGAGCTACAGGTCCACTGAACATTGAAAATAGGCCTTTGCCTTGGTGCTGTTTGGGCTGAGAACCTCTAGGTTGCATACTTACAGATGGACCTGATGGACCTCTTGAGTCAGGTGGTGGGTGACTGATAGAGCCAGCAAACATGGAGAATAAGCCTTTTGCCTGGGGTTCTTGTGGGGCTGATAGTGGTGTCCCTCTGGATTCAGATAAGGGTGTGATACTTGATCCACCAAACATAGTGAGGAATCCTGACCCAGAATTGTCTTTGGTTGATGAGCCAGTAAGAATGCCACCAAGTACTGAAAGTCCAGTTTGTGAGGAAGTCTGTTGTGAAGTTGGAGCGGAACCAGTAAAAATAGAAAACAAACCCTTCTCTGCATTTCCTTCAGGTTCATCAACTTTGTTAACCAAATCATCTTCCTTGGAGGCCACAATTTCCTCTGTTGGAGGTTCAACAAGACTGGGCTCTGGAGTAGATATGGCATTATCACTATCACCCTGGTCATGATGTTGTTGGACTCCTCCAGATGAACTTACTTCTGAGATTGAGGGCACTTCTTTCTGTGACAGCTGATCAGGAGATGTAACTTCAGGCAAAGCTATGTTTGAAGTTGTGTGTTCACCCTTGTGAGACATCTCATCCATGTGGCACACCAGCTCAGTGGACTTCTCTGCTTTAGGTGGTGTGATAGGATCTGGAGCTGTTGAGTTTTTGTCTGTCATAGACTGCTTGAACAATGAATCACTAATTTCACAGGAATCTGCCTTAACTTCTAACATGCCAGCTTCAATGGCTGTGGTTACCTTAGACAGGATGTTCTGTGCATTTCCACATGTGGCATCTGCTGCAGTCTGTATGAAGGAGTTTTGTAGTGTGTCTGTTTTGATGGTCTCCAACTCCATTGAGGGTTCTTTGATACGGATTTCAGTCGTCTCCGCATACTGTGCTACATGATACTGAGCATCTATTTCACTTGGTAAAGGACTTTTAAATTCTGCTTTTTTTAGTGCATTAGACATAGAAGATTCAGAATGATCGACTTCGGCAGACAGTTGAGTTGTGCTACTTCCATTGAGTCCATAGTCACTTGTCTCTTCTTCTGGTGCTTTAGAGACAAAAATATGGGGTAATCTAATATAAGGTCTTGGTTCAGCTGACTCGTGTTCTGAATAAACAGCTGGACGGTCTGAGCAAGTAATTGGTATGTAAGGTGAGCTGGAACGCTTTGTTTTCTCATTAAACATTGTAGCTGTGTTTGACTCCAATATAGTCGCATCCTCTTGATTAGGAAGTTCCAACAACGGTTCGGTGACATGTACCGAATCACCTTTCCTGAGAATCCCTTTGGTTCGTATCCTATCCGATGAATTCCCTTTGGAACATACAGGTAGGGACAATTCTGGAACGGTTTTCTTTTCTGATACATTATAATCTTCACGGAACTCTGAACTGGAGTTCTTTAGATCGCCAACAGGTGTTTGGATGCCAGAACATACCTCTTGAGGTAGCTGCATGGTTAAAGCAATTTTATCTTGCATTTCAGCAACACAAACTGTATCATTTGCCTCTCCAGGACTGGAGTATGCAAAAGAAGCACTAAATACAGAGACTGTTTTATTATCAGCAGCATTGGCTAAAACAGGAGTCACTTCTGGAGTACCATGTGTAAGGACATCCACAGATGTAGTCCTGCGCTGGGTCTGCTCGGGCTTGATTACAGCCAGTGTAGTAATAACAGGAGCTTGCAAACCCAAACCACTAATCAATGATGTCGAACCTTTACGAGGTGGCAGCTGAGCAGATGCTTCAGTTAGAGATATATCTGGACTCTTTATGTCAGCTCCGGTGCTCTGGACCTGAGAATCACCTTTTACTTGCTTTGGAGGCATTGTGTCATCTTTTCTGATGAATTGTGATGTGACTGCATTATTCTTTGATACAGAATGAGGTGAAACTGCAGCACTGGTGTGTTTATGTTGAGTGTAGTATTGCTGTAGAGTAACTGGATTTTGGGATGGCACATTCTTTCTTGAAAACTGAATCTGTTCTTCACATTTATCCGTAATTTCAATATTTTGAACTGGGTCAACATCGAAAGACTGTGAGGAAGGACCAGTTGTGCAACTTTCATATTGCTGAAAGTTGGAAGAAGACAAATTTGGAACACTTGAAGACTGCAGAGTAGAAAGATTTTGGAGTCTAGCATAATGTTGCATGGACTGCCCAATACTTGTTACGGTTTCAGTTTCAGGTAGTGTTTCCTCAGTGATCCAGCAGCTGTCCACAGTTTGTTGTTTGATTAAAATTTTGGTTCTTGGGATAACATCATACTCAGCACTTGTATAAGATGCTTCTACTTTTGGAGTTTTTTTCTGGGATCGACCAGTTAAACCACTTTCAACACCAGGTTGTTGGTGCAGTAAGGCCGGGACATGTGTGCCGCAAACCTGTTGGTGCACAATACTTAGTGAAAAAGTAGCAGATGAGCTGTTCTGAGTATTCCGGGGAGCAAACCGCTGATGGGGCTGCTCATTCCTTTCAGGAGATTCAAAGGCAGAAAATGAAGACTTTCCTAGTTCTTTAATCAGTTCTGATGGCTTACTATAAATCGTGTCTACTTGGGAGATGGAGTCCTCCCTAAGTGGCAACAACTTCTGTGAAACTGAGGTATCATCTGCAGCCATCACAGGAGAAACAGCATATTTATTCCGCTGGCAGAGATTAGGATGACTTGGAGATGGCAAAGACACAAGCTTAGTGGAAAGATCTGTCACATCTTGATTAGTAACTGATTCACTTTGAGGATCAATACTTAGATCAAAAACATCAGCATGTGTTTTCTTTTGTGATGTCATATTAGTTTTCCTTCCTTTAAACGCTTCTTTACTTGCATCAACATTGGTGAAATTTATGGGCCGACCATCTTGTACTTCAATGAGATTACTCGGCAAATGAGATGTATTTAAGGAGTGCTTCGTGGAAAAGTCCATTGGCTTATTTTGTGGGTTTTCACTCAAGACTGGCCTTTCCTGTTTTAGGTCTTCGAGTGAGTGAAGTTGCCGTGTCATTCTTTGATGCCGTAGCCGTTGCTGATATGAAGACTGCTCCACAAGCAGTGGCACACCAACAGAAGCACTCCTTGTCATACGTGGCCTGTTAGTGATTAATGGCACAGCACAATTTGGCAATGATTCAACAGTTTCAATTTGTTTCTCCTGTGGCTTTGGAGACATGTCCAGGAAACACTGGTTAATGCTGGCTGGTGCTGATGGTTTTTGATATGTTTGATAGTTTTGGAATGAACCCCTACCTCGAAATTGGTGCTGTTCCTGCATTTCACTACCCATATGCTGCCTTTTAGGTTGTTCTTGGATTGGCTGTGTTTCAACAATTAGTGGAATACCAACAGAATCTGTTTGTAAATGCACATATCTTGATCTTTTTGTCCCTACCAGTGACAATGGATCCAAGGAGTGTACAACTATTTCTGATTTGTAATCCTTTGTGGACATGTCTAATGCGCCTGTTGCCAAGTTTGGAGCTGTAACACAGGGGTATGACTGGACAATGGACTGAGATGTGCTACCCACTTCATCAACATCATAGCATGGCACTGCAAAACAGCTAGAAAGTGGCTGACATACAACAGGGACTATAGTTGTATCCATAATTTCCAGTTTTTGCACAGACAAGGTTTGAGGCTCCTTCTGGCACCCAATTTCTTTGGGTCCTTTTCTAGATAATTTATTCTGGAGAAATAATGATTCATTGTGAGAAGATCCTGATTGTGGTGTTTGTAGTCCAGCCAACTGACCAAAAAACGATGCCTGTCTTGGCAAAGATACCCTGCTACTATCAGCAGTAAGTTGTTGGTTTTCAGCAATTGATTTACGTTCCTCCGTGGGTAGAAAGTTATCATACTCTGATAGTTGACCTTTACATGACAGATCAACAGAGTCATAATGAGAAAGTCTCCTCTGTTCCCCCTCAGTAATTAATGGTTTCCTCTTCGTCAGTGGCAGTGCTTCACTGTCAGCATTGTTCTCTGGTACAACAGACTTTTGAGAGGGCTGGATTGTTGTCTTGGCAGACATGTTTAATACAGCTTTAACAGAGTTTGGTGGGACAGTAACCTTGTCATTTTGCAGAGATTTTCCAGTGGACTGGTAGGAAGAAGGGGCAAAAACCCCCTTCGTACCATCAAGAAGAGTCTGCTGTACAAAAGTCTCTCCAGGTGAAGACGAATGCATTATCTGGGCACTTTGATGCATCTGCATGTTGACGCTGGAAGAAGGGTTCAGTTGCTGCATCTCCCGTTGTGATGTAGTGGATATACGTCTGGAAGATTCAACTATTGAAGATTCTTCAACAGCATGATGGAGACTAAAACCTTTACTGGGAATCTGTATTGAAGAACTCCTTGTGGTTGATAATAATCCACTACTGTGAGAAGCCTTTGTTGTAGGAGATGGTTTTGCTAAGATGTCACCTGCATACTTGCTGAAGGCTGCAGTATGGCTTGGGTTTGTTTCAGTTGACAGAGAGGTACTGTGGGATGCTGGTGGTGTATGAGCTTCTAGAGTTTTCTGTAATGTGCCCATAACATTATATTCTGATGTATGCCAATCAACTTCATCCTCGTCCATAGATTTAGTAAGATCTACAGCAATGGTAGTCTTGTCGGTCACACTGAAATTTGCATTAAAAGTCATCTGCTTTTTTGCTTTGAATTGTTTCAATTTATATTTTGTAAAGTCAACAACTTGACTTTTCCCTTTTTGCGAAGAATCCAGATCGTTATCTGCCACATCTTGTTTGAGGTGTTTGCTTTTATTAACTGTAGCAGAAAAATCCAGAAGTTTATTGGCTGTCTGACAGTCAACAGGAGTGCCACTGTTGTGATATTTTTTGTATAAGTGGGCTTCACTATACATCTCTGAGCTGGCATTTTGGATATGCAGCTGTGGTGTAGCTTCCTGAGATGAAGCTCGTGGCTGCTTTTGAGATGAAGATTGTGGTGGGTTCACTGGTGAAGTACTTCTGACTTTGTCTGGATCATAAACCCCTGTGACTGCAGTCTTTTTTTCCTGTGACACTTCTCTGGGCGTGCAAGCCTGTGATGGTTGTCTAGCAAGTCGAGGTCTCTGTGGCAAAACAGACTGTCCTGTCGTTGTTGCAGCACATGTTGAAGGCAAACTCCTTAAGGATGTTTCCTTCAATGAAGGAGCTGATGATGCCTTACTCACAGTTGGTGGTGTAGGCAGTTTCCTTCCCGAATGTGCAGGTTTTTGTATTTTTGTAGTAACTGGGGTCTCAGGAATACTTTTGGACATAGTACAAGTGTTTGAAAGTTTGCCAGATACCGATGGAGATCCAAGAGGTCTCGAGATCATCAATGTGTCAGCTTTGCTTGCATTAGAGTTACATGACATACCAGAGATTCCTCCAATTTCAGAAGATGTAGAACCTGACTTCTGTTTAGGCTGATCTACAAGTATGTCATCGACATGAGCAATTCGAATTTCAGGAATTGATACCTTGGGAGCCAGGTTTTTTGAGTAACACCTTTGAGAATTTGCAGTCGTGGATGAGGGTTTTAACAGATCTTTTATTTCCTGATTCTTCCAGTATGGCCCTCCACGTCCCACTTCCACTGACTTCAATGTGAGATCAGCTGCCTGCAGTGGCTCCTCATCATGCCGTAAATGACTTTGCACGGATTCTACTTTGATCTTTTGCAGTTTGTGAATAGAGAAATCCACAGGCTGCTCTGCTTGAGAAGATATAGATTCATGAAACATTTGCGAGAAGCTTTCCAAATTCATATTCATTAATTTTTCACCTTTACCAAGTGCAGATGTTAGGTCCATGGGAGGATCTGAGGGAACTACCCTGCTGTTGCCTTGAATACAGACATCAATATTTTCAGGAAAAAGGGGAATTTTAAAACCATAAAGTGTTGCCCTTTCTTTTTCTTTCAGAATGTTAGAAATATTCTCTGTGATGTTTTCTAGAGTTTGTACATCCTCTGGTACTGCATATGCATAGAGGTGACGGCCAGCTCTGTCAGTTAAAAGGGAATAAATGAATTCCCCATCTGTATAGACATAATAACTACAATCGCCAGTTTCAGCTGGCCACCACAACCCTTGCTCCAATAGAGAAAGCCACTGGTGGTACCACTCAGAATTTTCAAACAACATTTTATCATCAACATCCCTGGCACGTCTTGCAGACTGGCTTAAATCCATAGCACCGCGAGTTAAATCCACTGGGCCCTTCTTTGTGGCAAGTGCTTTTAAAAACGCAACTGCCGATTTCAAACCAAATGATTGATCTTTTAAACTACTACCAGCAACACTATTGTCCCCGACTTTATTCAAGTCTTGTTCTCTGCATTCTGTAAGTGACTGACATCTACTCAGTCTTGTTTTCGTTTTTTCTGTAGACAGATTTATCGCACTACTTCCAACAACTGAAGCTTTTCTGTTCTGATTAAGATCATCCAGATGGTCACAACTACCCCAGGCTTTCTTGTGGCTGCAGGTCATGTCAAACAAAACCAGTTCCTCATCCATTTCAAGAAAGCCAGCTTGACTCTCAAAACCTTCAGCAGTGGCATTGCTCCAAGGATGTGAGGGTATATTGAAATCACTGAGGTCCATTTCTTTGGGATGAAGACATATGTAGTTCTCCCATTGGGGCTCCATAACTGCTGGCGCGCTATACCCTTGACAGACCTCATTGTTCCCCTGAACCTGAGCAGCAAGTGCTTCAGAAAGGGCATAATTATTGAGCTGCTGCCAAAGAAGCGCCTCAATGAGACATTGATGCTCATAGAGTTCTGCAGGAATAATGCCATGCTCTGTAAAGTTGTATAAAAGATCCTTGTAACCATACTGTTCTACCGTCCCATACAAAAGACGTTTAACTTCTTCAACATAATGGTGTGCTGGGGGAATTGTAGGGTCTTGCCAAAACTGAGATTGTGAGGGTTCCTTGCAAGTATCAACAACCGGAGAAGCTGTAGTTACAGTTGCTTTGAGCGTATCTGTACCCACAGATATATCTTCCTTACTTATTGGTACTGCGCAATCAAGAAGGCGTTTTTCTGGCTCCTTCCCAGAAACAGAAAGTTTACTGTCAGTGGATCCAGTTTTGAAAATACTTGACAACAAACCATGAGATGTACCACTTGTGTTGGGTTTTGGTTCCTCTTTAAGCTGGGAACCTGGTATCTGATGTACTTTTGATGATGGTTCCTCTTTAACACTCAAAAGGTTAGAGAGGAATCCTTTTTCTTCTGGACCTTTTAAATCTTTGTCAGTTGCAATGCCACCTTGCAATGGCTTAGCTCTCTGTATCTGTGGGCATCCCTGTCCTGCATGCGGATGTTGTTGCCTTGCTGTTTGAAAGTTCTCCTGCTCAGCAGATGATGACTGTTCCACAGTAGCTGAAATTTTGTTTAATATGCCAGATAATATTCCCCCTGATTCAGACTGAGCTGAATTTTGGGTTGGATTCACAAAGGTTTGCCCCACTTGAGTGAGTTGAGATGACTGTTGTTCCTGTGGTGCATGTTCAACAAGCTTCAGGATCCCTGAAAGCAAGCCACCACTTTGATTAGACTGTTGGGTTGTTGTAGGACAAGGACCTGGTATTTTTGCTGTGTGATGCTGTTGTTGCCGCAACGTCTGACTAAATAGACCAGAAAAGAATCCACCTTGTTCACTGGGCTGTGATGAATGTTGCACTGCAGACTGACCAGATCCAGCCACGTTTGACTTACTTCTTTGTTGAGGCCCAGATTGGGGTGTTGATGGTTGTGGTGCATTTTCACTGGGTGTCAACCTATTGATAAGACCTGACCACAGACCACCCTGCTGTGGCTCTGGAGCAGTGGAAACAGGTTGTGAAGGTATTTGGTTTTGTCTCTGCAGTAGTTGTTGAGATTGTTGTTGGTTTGAATGAGTACTAGGTGGTTGCTGTTGAGCTGGAGTGGTAAGATTTGTTGAAAATAACCCAGAGAGGAAGCCCCCCTGTTGATTTGGCTGTTGCTCTGGCTGATCATCCACTTTAAAATGTTGGGTGCCTGCAGCTGTAGTTTTACCGAACAACCCAGTGAACACCCCTCCAGTACTACTAGAGGGCTCTTGTTGAGGGACTGAATTTTGTTGTTGGCCTTGTTTAGAACATTGCAGATTAGACTGATGCCCAGATGAATCCTTTTGTTGCTGATGCTGCAAGGGCTGCGCCGGGTTTGTGGAAACGCAGTCTTGGCCTCCTATTCCTAAAAGACCAGAGAAGAAACCTCCTTCCTGATGTAGTTCCTGTGGTGTTGGCTTTCCATCACTCCCTTTTGTATCAGGCTCTGCCTGTGAATGACAGGGGGTACGATTAGGTTCAATAATCTTGCTAAAAAGTCCAGACAACATGCTACTTGATTGCTGAGTTTGTTGAGATGATTTCGTGGACAAAGACCCTTTTGAAGGCTGAGAATCCCTTTCTGTCAATTTCAACAAGCCCCCAAATAATCCACTAGATTGTGGCATTGTTTCTTTTGGAGGTAGCTTCTGTGCTATATGTTCAGCCTGTTGCATTTGGGTTGGTTGTTGATCTGGGGTTACAAGTTGTCTTGTGCTTTGACTGACATTTTTATCAGGCTCTTCTGGAACAGTCTCATTTGGGTGGGACTCTGAAGTGAACCGAGTTGGCTGAGACCCAGCTACTGTGTCTGTAGCTTTTCTGAAGAGTCCAGATAACCGTCCTTCAGTGGGTGGCCATGCTGCATTCGGCTGCTCTTGACTTGCTAAAATTTGGACAGACTGATCTTCGGGTAATGTTGACAGTGACTGATTTGTAGGAGCACAACCATTATTTGAGGCAAGTTTTAAAAGTCCAGACACGAGTCCACCTGATGGCTGTGCTGAAGAACCTTGCTCTGTTTGATGAGGTGGTTTGGGAGTTGATAAAGACAGGCCTGAAACCTGTCCACCTTCCTGTAGCTCACTACTTCCTCTGTGGTCTTTCGTACAAAACACATTTTCTGTTGATCGTAGTTTCAACAAGCCAGAGAGAATTCCTTGAGGCTGTGAGGATCGGAGTTCTGGGTTGGCTCCTGCTTCTTCTACAGACTTTGCAAGACCTTGGTCTTCAGGTGTGGTATCCATTTCAGACTGAGTCTGGACATCTGCTTTGGCCTGGGAAGTTTTTTCAGACAAAGTTTCCTCTTGAAGCATTTGTTCTATTTTGCAAGCAGTACTCTCTATGTTTTCAGTTTCAGTAATTTTGGTATCTTGCTCAGTTTGAACACTAGGCTTGGTGAGTGTAGTTATTTGTGATTTTGATGTTACCTTAGCAGGCTCGTTTGAAGTTACCCGAAAAAGGTTTGAAAACCAGCCAGTTTCTGTGTTTCCTTTTGGTATACTTTCCATAAGCGCAGCACGGTTTGACAAAGTATTCCTGGTGGGAATGGGGGATGGATTTGGCTGGGATTTAGACTCATCACTGGGCACAAACTTAAGAATTCCTGAGAGGACACCTCCTTCTAACTTTGGTGGAGTTGTGGAAGAAATATTTTCAGAGGAGAAAAATGGGATTTTAACTTTTGTGCCTAAAAAAGACTCCTCTGCAGGATTGGTATCACTCTGTGAGGACTTCTCATGTGGAACTTTTGGTATGAGGGTAGCGAGAGACTTCTTAAGAGGACTGAAGAATCCCCTTTCCTCTGCACTGCTTTCAGATTTTGGTTCAGATAATGCAGCGGTTCTTTGCTGAATATCAGGTAGCTCGCCAGAAGATTCCGTCTCTGGTAGAAGCTCCACTGACCCACTTTCAGTTTCTGTCAAATGATCAACTGATCCACTTTCTGAACCTGGTCCATTCTCAGCAGATAACTGTTGTTCAATTTGTGACCCATCTCTACTAATACTGATGTCACTATTCACAGCCCCGTGCTGAGGTTCATTCCTTGCACTAGAGGCATTTTCTTGCTCTAATAGCTGAGGTGATGGCTCTCTAGATGGTGGTGTACTAGAAAAGAGTCTCAAAGGACTAATCCTTCCTAACATGGATTCAACCACTGATGGGGACTGGTTAGAAGAGGATGCGCTGCCTTGTATTGACTCTCTCTCACCTTCAGCTTGACGATTAGTTTCAGGAGTTTGAAAAGGCAAGAGAGACTGCAGGGAGAACTTTTTTTCTGTTGTGGGTTCCTGAGAGGCAGGAGGAACAATAGCCACTGGTGGTGCTGTACCGCTACTTTTAGGAATGAAGAAAAGCAGTTTTGAAATGCCAGATTCAGGTTGTGAACACACTTGAGAGCTAGGTGGCTCTGATGCTGTAGTACCAGAGGTGGTTTCAGTACTATGTATTGGAATAAAGGAAAGCAGTTTTGAAATGCCAGAGCCTGTCGGCATTGGCTGAGTTGTTGGTGTT
>CABFOU010086188.1:0-15388 GCA_900660325.1 Opsanus beta
CCTGTTTGAGTCATAACAATAAAACTCTGCTGAGACTCAAAATAAGCAGCGTAGGAAGTGTAGGGTAGGCCAAACGTGTTGTGGGGGGAGGTGTTTTAAAAGTGATAAAGACAGGAAGCTGCTTCTGAAACGGGTGTCATGTTCAGAATGAGGAGGTATCAATGCCGTGTGTGTGTGTGTGTGTGGTGCAGGCTGGAGTTCAAGTCCAGGAGGACGCGATGGCTCACAACACCAGCATTACTGAAATCCGACTGTAGCTGACGAGAGCGTTTCCGCCGTGGATGAGGTGGTTTGGAACAACCGGGTTCAACGATAAAACCGGGTCGACTCCAGCAGCTTTTCTTAATCACCAAAAAAATAAAAAAATAAATAATCCGCCTTTATTGGCCGTTGATCCGTGTCCGCCTGTAATC
This sequence comes from Opsanus beta, assembly GCA_900660325.1. Lineage (NCBI taxonomy): Eukaryota > Metazoa > Chordata > Actinopteri > Batrachoidiformes > Batrachoididae > Opsanus > Opsanus beta. The sequence goes on from CABFOU010086188.1 coordinate 414, forward strand.
TAACAACATGACGTGGTTAAATTTAATATAACGCAAAGGATGCAGATGGTGAGTCTCAGGGATTTGGAAAGTAGGGGTGCTGAGGGGGCTGCAGCACCCCCTGTTGGTGAGGGGCTGTAGCTTGAACACAAAAAAGTTTAATAAGCAATTTAAAAAAAAAATCCATAAATGATTCTAGTGATGAAATAAATATTCAGTTGACAGGATGTAAGGGAACGTTATTTTGAAAACTACACATTTAAAGAAGAATTCCAACATTTTTTAACCTGGAACATATTTTTAGATTATTTTAGTTTAAACATTTAACTCGGTATTAAAGATTTTCCCGGAGTATAAGTCCCAATTTTTTACTAGTTTGTGAAGTACTGCAACTTATACTTCAGTGCAACTTTTATACCGGTATATAAGTGCGACTTGCCGAAAATAATAACTACTTGTATGTGTTTTTCATCTTCAAGGGGCACTTTTGATCGGTGCTACTTATACTCTGGAAAATATGTTATTCAGTCCAGTATTTAGTTTGATTATTAAAACTGCGGATGTGTACCTTAGCAGCTAAACACTACATGCTGCCCAACATGTCAGATGATATTTTAGCATATGTCAGGAGAAGCATTTTAAAAATAAGACCCAGGAAAAAAAATGTTGGAATGCTCCTTTAAGTGATTTGTTGAGAATGAAAATCCGCCAGAGTATTTCTATAGTGCCTGTGGAGTGTTTAGTGTTCATATTTACTTATCTCTGTTTCTAGTGGCTTTGCATGTTCTGAAGTCTCAATACTTTGTTCTGTTGCTACTAGTCAACAATAAATCCACTTCTGATGAAGAATAAACGTGCACTGCATTTGTAAACTATCCATAGCTGAATATAGTACAATGCTGTTTTGACAAACTGTAAGTTGGTGATCAGGTTTACTGTCTGTTCTCATGTAAAAAGCTCTAAAACTGGTGTAAACTGATGTCAACCATTCAAATTAATCTAAAAATCATAAATGTCCTGTTGCACAGCATTTAATTTGACGTTATTACATAGCCGAGACTCTCTCTCAGCTCCCCTAACTCCTCCCTGGTGTGTTTGAAGATGTGCTTGTTCAATGCAATAGGAGAAGGTAGGATTAAAAAAAAAAAAAGGTTTTTGTGTTTCTGAAACTGGCTGTCACTTCTGGAAGGTCACTGCTCGCTTCCAGGCTCTAAGCTGATATCTTAGTTGCCTCGCAACCTTGCAGATAATTTTCTCTTAAATGGTTGAGGTTTAGGGCTTAATTTCTCAGAATTGCACAAAAAAGTCTGGAAATTTGAACAGTGCTTCTGGAATTGTGCAGTGCTTTGCACAGTTACAACCCCGTTCTCACTTTCATTGATATGCATCCTTAAAATTTGATCTAGCATGCCGTTTGATGACATAACGCCCGGGACTGATAGGTGTGGGGAAAAAAAACAACCGTAGCATGCCCATAGTTTACTTTAGGACAACTTTGGTGTTTTCGGAAAAATTCTCGCTGATGTCACAGTATGTGTGGCAATGATGCGGTCTCCATGGAAATGCAAGGCATCACTGAAGCGTGTTAAAGTTTGCAATGGGGGGAAAAACAGCTTTTCAGACATCATGAAAAGCATCGCAGGGTTAAAACAAGACAACGGCACAATGACGGAATATCCCGGTTCATCACGGACACCCTCGCGGACCACCTAAGTTTCAAACCGTGACCTTCTGGGATGCATATGCATGTAAGTGACAACAAAGCTTTATATAAATCCAACATCCCCCTAAGAGCAAGTGGTTTGTAGCAGTGATAAGGAAAAATGAAGAAACATCAAGCAGAACCAGACTCTGTGGAGGGAACATCAGCTGTGACTTAGGTGGGGAAAAAAACCCCAACAAGCCTGAGCTCATAGTGCGAAATCAAGCCTAGATTTGATGTTTTATTTTATTATATTTATTTATTTATTCATTAATTTTTACAATGTGTGGACTAAAATTCTCACAGTAGTGTTGCTTATCATACATTTGACATGTTTTACCTTTCTGTAGTTTTTGTTTGTTTTTTCCCAAATCAGGATTTCCTTCCAGCAGATTGGGATGGGGGAAGCCAAAACCATCTTTACTGTCACGTTCACGTCCATTTTGTGTTATTTATCGTTAAACAGGATCTGATTTCCATGACATCTATGAAATAGTAGCTGCTGCAAGTGGAGAGATAAATAAATTTCCTCCAGTTTGTTAACACGATAATTCAAAAACAATAAATGCTATCATCTTATATGTCTCCGAATTAAAAGGGAATATAAAGAGAACAAATGGATTAAAATCTGGAGAACTTTGATGTAACAGGTGAACAGAAAAAGTAACTTTGTTTTGCTTAAGTATTATCCCTCAGAACTTCCAGCTGAACACTGCCACCTGCTGGACATGTCTGAGCTTGTTGCGGGGAATAATCTCACATGCATGTAGTTTGAAATGAGCTTGTTTGTTCATTTGTCATTTGGAAAGCCTAGAACGGGTGGTCACCAAGTGAGTATTACTTGTTATGTCTAGTTTGCAAAGTGAGTGAATCCCAATTCATAGGACGTGTAAAAATGATTTTTCACAGACATTTTTGTGAACACTTCGGTTTATTGAGGTTTTCGGGTACAGATTTGGAATTCAGACCTTTGTATTGGAGACGTAACATCAAGGCAACATTGTGGTGGAGTTTAAACCTACACTCGGTTCATAATAGAGTAACAATTTTACGAGGCAGCAACAAAAACACTTAATCTAGTTCATGTCCATGTCCATGTTCATCAAAAATGACAACGAGAACTGAAGCTGCTCTGTTGGTTTATTTCAGCCAAAAATACACACAGCAATCTGCATTTAAGAGAATACTGTTCTCCTTAAGATTACTAATCACTATCAAAAAGAGAGTGCAGTTTATTGTGAAAAGTCAAATGATTAGAGCCTCTTTTTTTATATATATAAAAATGTGTATTAAAGGAAACGGAAACCATTCAAAACAGTCACAAGGATACTTTTGGCTGCGTCTCCTGAAACAATTGTATTGCCGATTGTGACTCAACAAATTCCACACATGAAAAATGTCCCTGCGCCGGTTACCTTGAAGTGGTTGTCACATTCAGCCAAGCACATTGCTAAAATAGTTACGGTATATTTTTGGCCTGTAGTCTCGTAAGTACACAAAACCACAAACCCCAAAGCCTTCTTAAGTGAACAGTACACATTACAAAAACCTAATCTACGAAACACACGATGAAGGATTCAGCATTGTATAACGATTTATTTTTATACGAACAGCTACTATCTCCTTATGACTTTCTATTAGCCTATCACCTTTTTATTTATTTAATTATTTTTACATCTGCGTCTGGCAAAATTGGTTAAATGTCAAGCTCACGGGCCAAGGTCAAAGTTTTTGCCCAGTGCTGGTATACAGTATATGCTAGGGCTGCGCAATTAATTTGAAATGTATCCAAACTAACAAAACCTCTAATCAACCTAACTTTGCTCATTATACTATAATCTGAGGAATGTTTGTTTGATTGTATTTGTTTTACTGCTCTTCTGAGGTGCTTGGGCCAATTTCCACCAAACTTGCTGTGTGCATGTAGGTTGACCCCAGAATTACCCTTGTTTGGATTGTTTTGGCAAAGGTCAAGGTCATTGGGGAAAAAGTTCAAAATTTGAGTTCATCTGTTTGTTCCCATAATCCTCCCAGGTCATGTGGCAGATTTCCACCAAACTCGAGATGTGGATGACAGTCAACCCCAGAATTGCCTTTTAGAAGGTTTGTTTAGGTAAAGGTCAAGGTCATAGGGGTCAAAGGTCAAAATATGATTTTCAACTCTGATCTCCAACAAATGTGGCACACACATATGTAGGCGGGCTCTGGAATTACCCGGGCGAGGTCAAATTTGCCAAAGGTAAAGTCATCAAAATGCATGTTTTTCGCTCCAAGTTGGCACTTGGTTTCGGAATTGTGCAGGACAGATTTGGTAGAGGTCAATCACTGGGGTCAAGGTCATGTCTGCCTGTCTGTTTGTTGATGTACCCCTCCCGGGTCCTTTTGCTGATTTCACCCAAACTTGGTATGTCAATGAAGGTTGGCCCTGAAACTGCTATAAAAAAAAAAAAAAAAAAAGTCATTTTGGCAAAGGTCAAAGTCAAGGAATTAGATTTTCAACCGAATTTTGACCAAATCTGGCACACATTTAGGTGGATTTCAGAATTGCCCTGGCAAGGTCAACCAGAGGTCACTCATTTGGGTGAAGGCCAAGGTCACTAGAGTAAAATGTCAAATTACTGTCGCACTTGCTGTCTTCATGCTCACGGGTATTCTAGTGATGATGATGAATTCAATCAGTGGTGCTCTGTGGATTGTCTATTTTTTAGCTTTGTCCCTCAACCTCTTTTGTAGTAAACCGTGATCCTAGCATACAATTTTTTATTAAATTTGGACTTAAATGGAAAAAAATGTGTACTTACTGCACTTCAAAATGTTCATTAAATAGCTATAAATTGTTTAAATATGCATTCAATACAACAACAAAAAAAATCATAACTTTAATGGTCAGAGAACTGTGAGGCCAGTGGCCGAGAGAAAGCCTATACAAGAAAAAAATCATTCACTAATCATAATCGCAGTAAAGAAATAATCATGATATTGACTGGCAGTAATATCGCCCAACGCTAGTATCGGTAATGACGGACTATTTTGAAGAATTGGCAAAAGATGGTTACTATGAAACACAAATATAAAGTCACATATCATCTTTCTGTTGGTCACATGACCTTTGGCCCTGCGCGACCTTGACAGGTCAAAGTCACAGACGTAACTGTTCACCGCAAACAGTTTGGAGCCAACAGAATGAATAAATGTTTACAGTTCAACATTTACTGGAAACATTTATTCATTTCTTCCACATTATATAAATGTCACAGTGAAGTTATTTGAAAGGATTTATCAGATTTTTACCAATTTCACAAGAAGTTTGTTAACCATATACAACAGGATGTAACAGCGAATCCAATCCAGAAGTTGTTTATCCACCACGTCCTTGTATAGTTTGGTTAGCGGGTCCCTTGTGGCATTTCCACGTTGTCCTTCGTGATTTCCGTCGGACTCTACAGTTTCTCCCAGCAACACTAAGTCAAACATAGCCCCAGCCTTTTTTACTCTTGCATGCTGGGACATGATTAAGCCTCTAGTCTCTGAGTTTGAAATAAGAATGTAAAGAAAATAGGTAATTCCATCTGCTAATGTTTTTGGCCATTCATTTAAATATTGTGTTTAGTCAGTTAGAATGTGTACTACATATATTTCCATAAGAGGTTTTGTTTGTTTGTTTTTTACCCCCTAATTCCACTTTTATTTACAATATTATAATATCAGTGTGCCATAAGTTTCCAAGTTTTATTAGGATTTGGTGGTGTTGCCTTTTAATTGCTTTGAATCAAACGGTTTGGGTGGACTTTCACAAGCCTCTCACAACTTTTTGGTGGGATTTTGCCCCAGTGCTCTTGAAAGAACTGCTGTAAATCAGTCAGGTTTCGGGCGTCCTTGATCAAACACATTTGCTACATTTCAGTCCATGTTTTTTTTTCTCTGGGATTCAGGTCATTCCAGCACTTTGTTCACTTTGTTGTTTGCAAGCGCGTTTGGGGTACTTGTCCTGTTGGACACAGTTGTGACCAAACTTTAGCTTTCTAAATTCCTACGGTGTTGCTTGAGAATTTCCAGAAAATTTGTACTCCCATTACCTGTTGGGCAGGGGTGATAGCCAAGCAGTTAATGTGGTTGTTTCCAAAGCAGACGGTTAATGGTTCAAGACCACCCCAGCACATTCCCCATGTAATGTAGACTTGTGCCAGCAGGGGTATCTGGTGTAAAACCCCACATTTCTGGCACTTAAAGGGGTTGGTGTGATCTGATTGTTTATTTCATGTTATGCCCAAAACACATCTATTAATAAATACAACCCCTTTGTGTCCTGTGCACCACTTTTCACTCAGATTATGCATCATGTAATTAGCAGTGTGGAGTTGGAGATGCCCCAGATGGATGTGTGATATGCGCTTTAGCTTTAGACTGTTCGCCATAGATTGGGTCCTGATTGTAAATTTGTGGCCTCTGCGGTATGTCTCACTTGATTTCTTACCGATATGAAAAACGCTGCTGCATTTTGCTCAAGAAACAGCCACATGTACCACTCTAAACGTACCAGAGGAGAACATTAAGACCTTGCACTTTTCCATACTTTATCTGGACATTAGCAATGATATGACAGTTGTGGTTGCAACCACAGGTTGACTCAGGTTTGGGAGCACGCACTGGTTCTGCACTTTGTCATGCCCACCAACTAACAGAACTGCTTGGGGTCCCGACTGGCGACAATCTAGCAGATACTGCAGATATTGCATTGGCAACTGCTTGGTCAGACCCAGTTGCTGCATGCTGGATTATGCTTGGGTACCATGACTGTAGTGTTCCAGCTGATGATCCCTCATGGTCCACGTAGTTGGCCTCCATGTCCTGTAGTAACCACTTATTTGGCACAAAGTCATTCCAGGGGTACCCAAAGAATATCTGGACAGCTAGTACAGAAGACATCTAGTCTAATGTCACTGGGTGGCGTCCAGACCTCACAAACACACAGTGAGATTGGACTCTGAAGACTAGGACGTTTGTCTTGTGACATGTATACACACTTGTCCAACCCCCTAATTTAAAAATGATCAGTTGTTGATCTGCACCAAAGCCAAATAAAACACCAACATAGTAACTTCTACCTAAAAATTAGCATAAGTCAAGAAGAATTAAGAATACTTAAGACCAGAAGATGAACCTGAACACTATCCTGAGCTTAAGGGGCTTTGCATAGATCAAATGTTAGTTATGAAAAACCAAAGATAATTTCTTTTTGTCAATTTGCTGAAGGAATCATTGAGATATACTTTATATAATCTGATGATAGGTTACTCTATTTACATCATAGCCCTGTCCAACTTACTTCCTCATAGCATATGTAGCTACACAAACTGTGCAAAGTGTGAATTCTTCAATGACGCACCATTTATATTTGGCCGGTGTTTTGGTTCTTTTCGTGCTGTGCAACCTTAATGTCAACTTTACATTAATGCTTTTTTTTCAAGTTAAATTGGTTAGCATTAGACCTTTGAACATTTTATGATTTAGAGATACAAATTTAGTGTGATAAATATTTGATTTCAAATTAGTGACAAAACTGGCAAAAATTTAACTGGTTCCAGCACTCAAATTTGAGGATTTATCTACTTTTGTGTGTTTTCTAGCACGATGACTGAATGTCTTTGAGTTTTGGATGGTTGCTTAGACAAAGCAATCCATTGGAAGATGCTGCTGTGGGGTATATGGGAAATTGTAATTGCCTTAAAAAAATACTCCAAAATTTGAGAACTCACCATTACTGAAAGTAAATCAATCAACACGTGTCAGGAAAGACTTTTTATGAGTATAAATAAAGTTACAAAGGGGTCTAGAAAGTAACCGGACATAGTGACAAATGTTCAAAGTTGTCTACTTTCTGCTTTACAACGCTGTTATTCTGTTCATAGAAGGATGGTCACAGGGGTGTGCCCATTTAGGTTTTGGTGGTCACATCAGTGAAGCTCCATTATATTTGGATTACACATCCTGATGGTCCTGATTGCACAGTGATCTGGCAACAATACATGCTATGTATCTGTTAGACCTCATATGTTTAGAACTGGTTTCTAAATGCATGACTGGCTACTTGATTCGGGTCAGGTCAGGTCTTGGAGCAAGCAGCGCATCCGCCAAATCACGGAACAGCACGGTTCTGATCTGTGCAGTTCTGTGTATTTTAATCACTGAGGTGATTTACTTACTACTAACACTTTCCTGTTCCAATCGTTTGTTAGTTTTACACTAAAATGCACTTAATAGAAAATGTTTAGATTGAAACATCTATGACATCTCTGTTCTAAATGTTAGCTTACTAGTTTACAAGACTGAATAAAAAATATTAACTGGGTCTTTGAGACTTTAAATAAGATGTGTCAAACCTGATGGATTATGATGGCTTTTGTGTGTTATTATTTAGTTGGCCGTTATAAAAAGTGTACAGTTTCAGACATTGAAAAGTGATCTGAATCAGGACTGTGGATTCAGTTTGAGAAGCGTCTGTCCTTTAGCCGTCCTGTGCTAAATTATTCATCGACTGTGCTGCTATATTTAGCAAACTGGGAGCGATAAAGTTATTGCAAGCAAGCCAGTTCTAAGCCTACATTACAATATGTGCGTGCATGCACACTCGTATTGGTTAGTTGGGCTACCAATATGTAGACCAGGATTCAATTCCTGGTAACAATACCCATCTGTATCCTTGGACAATACTCTACATCTGCATTGGCGCAGTCCACCCAGTCGTAAATGGGTACGGTACCAGTCTTGGCTTGGTTAAGTAACCTATGGTGGACTGGGATCCCATCCAGGGAGAGATGTAGACTCTCATCTGCTTCACGCTACGGAATCCGGGGATAATCACAGCCACTAATGGGCTTCATGGCCCATGTAGGACTTGCTTTTTTATTATGCACATGAATAGTGGTGTATTGGGCTTTCAATAATTCCTCTGAACTATTCTTAACTGGGAGGCAAGAATGAGTCAAACATCTTTAATAAAAGAATTTGGTGCAGAAATTTTATTTATGTTAAGTTTTCTCAAATCAACATGGTCAAAAATATTCAGGTACCTTGCTGAATGTCTCTTTACAAGTCTCTCCTCCACCACATGGTTGTGGGCACCACCATGGGTGCCATCAACACATGTCTGGCAGATTTACAGTTGGTTGTTTGACCACTTATCTTGGCAGAATTGGTAGAGTTCAATAAAATTAGTTGGTTTCCTACCACAGACCCAGCTTTTAAGAACAGCCCAGATATTTTTGATAGGGTTGAGGTTAGAACTATTGGAAGACCAAACCAAAAGCTTAATGTTAATCTGCTTTATCCATTCCACATTGAACTTGGATTTCTTTGGCGTCATTGTTTTGTTGGAGCACCCAGTTACATCCAATTTTCAACCATCTAGCTGACGGTTTGCGGTTTTAATAAATAATTGGGACATAGTCCCGCTTCTTTGTTATTCCTTCAGTAGGTTTTTTTTCTTTGTCCAAGTGTTGAGCTGCAAATCTGAATCAAGTTTGAAGGAGTCATTTTTGGAGCAGGGGCGTCTTTCTTGGACGACAGCCTCTTAGTCCATGGTGATGTAAAATTAGCTTGACTGTTGAGTGTTGACAGTAACACTGGTGTTCAAGGGGCTTCCGGTTTATGGCAGGTCTGTGCCTTGATGCTTCCTGATCATCCAGACCAATTTCCTCTCAGCTGAGGGTGACAGTTTGAGTCTTCTTTCAGACCTTGGCAATGTTGCATACCTCCCCGTAACTTGTTATTGCATAAAATAGTTTGAACTCATGATCTTGGAATCTGCAGTTGTTTAGAAATGGCTCATAGAGACATTTCTGACATATGTAAATCTACACTTTACACTTGTTTTTCCGATTACACTGTGTTGGGTAATCCTATTAATGCTGTCAAACAAACCCGTTTTATTTTGACACAGAGAAACTTGCAGCTGTACTGAGTCATGGTCACTAACAGGAATTTAAGCGGGCACGCCAAGTTAAGACATTTTGGAATTTTCATCACCACTGAATTAATAATCTAAGTGGGTGTATGTATATTTTTTGACACTGTGTAGATTTTAGAAAACTGTGATAAATTAAGATTTGTGTGCTAAATTCTTCTTGGTATTTTTTTTTTTATTACAGATGTATTTCATACAATCATTGTACCCCAAAAAAGACCAGTGTAATAAAGTCTTTGAAAGCCCATTATTTCCACAGCGTTCATGACTATGATGAGTGTAATTAAACTTATGACCACAACTGTGCGTGTGAGTTAAAAAAAAATAATTCAGTTCATTTCAATTCAGGCTTTAAATGAACAGATTTTGATTGTACATGCCCCTGCTTTGATTTTAGATTTTTGGTACCTGATTGTGTACGGTTTCTGGGGGAAATTGCATACCCTGTCAAGTGTAATCGGTAGTAAACGTAGCGTTGTAGAACACTGTGAGCAATCGGGAAACTTTTAAACATGTTTAAAAAAAATTTTGCGACATTGGGATAAATCGTGATCCAAACAAAAGTGGATAATCGTATTCAACTGGTGCAGATCCGAGGGTACTCTTGTGTAAAAGTAGCTGAAAGTGGACAAGCAGGGACATGGAGGACATGGAGTAATGGGGGTCTGTTCTCTGAGCAGAAGCCTCCCGCTCATCCTCCTCTGCAACATGAAACCCGTGAAAAGCGTGTCGCGCTCTTCAAAAGTAGGCATTTTTGAGATTTTAACAGAGAAAGTTTGGCATTTTTGGAAAAGTGTGGAGAAAAAAGGCAAAGGCATCGTTTTGCGCATGGTAATAACTGTGATTACATATGAGTTTTGGCTGCTGTTATTTAAAACAAAAACAAAAAAGAAGTCAGGCCTGATTTACTGCACTGACGTGATCATTTTTAATTAATATTTTTATCGTTTTAGTATCTTGGCGGAACAGACTCACCCCCTGAGGTGGAGTTCATGACTTTGTGTGTGATGGTTGTTGGATTTTCCCTCATGATTCACAGGACACACACTGTTTGTTCTTGTTTTCCCATCATTTGTTCATTCATAACTCAGAAGCTAATTAATTGTCATATTCCTTCTATTTCTTTGCAGGTTTATAAGGTACCAGTGACCTAACCTGCAGTTTGAGCTTCATATACTCCAGATGTAATAATGTCCTTGCAGATTGTCTGTGGCTGAGATCTACTGTACAAATATGGCATTTTCAGGAGAATACTACCGGCTAGGCTATTCTCTTCATCTTCACAGAGGCTGTCTGTAGGTCAGTTTGGTATTTAAAGCCACATTTTAAACAACAGTCATATCAAGAGTATTAAATGTGTTTTTCCCTGACATATTGAGTGTACTGAGAGCAGTTTTCCAGGCATACATTATGTCCGAGGTCATGGATTCTTTGGAAATAGCTGAAGAAATCCTGATCTATGGTCACTTACGGGTGAGCCAGTTATCCTTGTTGTTAAAGGGAGAGGCAAATGTTAGAGGGTTATCGCCCTGTGCCCCCTTCAATAAAGGGAATTATTAAGTCCTTTCTCAGCCAGCAGGTGTGGCCGACATCGATCATAGAGCGGTCTCAACACAGGAGCCATTTCTGTGCAGGGTGCGGTGGTTGTGGTTGAGGCAACCTTCACTGCTATGTACAATGAGCACTGGGAAGTACTGAGCATCCTGATAGGCTGGGGGGTTCTCCTCGCTGGTCTGCTGGCCCGGCAGGCAGCGCGTGCTCTCCGACGGGCAGGACTGCTCGTTTAGGCTGCCGCCGCTCCTCCACAGGAAGCTGCATCGGGAGCCGTACAGCCGGCCCAGCGAGAAGCGGCTTGCGCTGAAGGGAATGCGCGGGCTCGCCGAGTTGCAGATGCTGAGAGCGCTGCGAGAGAAGATGGAGGAGCTGCTGATGGCGCGGTGGCAGCGTTCGCAGTTCTGCCTGTAGCTACTGTAGGTACCACTTGTGGAGTAGTTATTGCAGCTCTCTGAGAGCTGGGCCAGGTCCGTGAGGACGGCCTCCGAGTAGCTCGGCACCAGCTGTTGGTTGGAGCGGATGTGCCACTCCAACTCTGTGCTGTCAACTGTGTTGACCCGAGGGATGTGTCGGCAATATGGCCGATCTTCAGACGGTGTTACAGACACAAAGTCAAAGCCAAAGAGCTTCTCCACGTGGTAGTGGACGTAGGCGGTATGGTACTCTGTAAACACTCGCAGAGGCCAGGAAAGGGTGACAGCCGCCGCCACCCAAAATGCGGAATTGGATGTGTACCATGGAAGGTGGTTGGGGTCAGAAAAGGCAATCATAAACTCCTTAAAGTCTACATTCTTTAGATGCATTCCCTCGCGGGCCTCCATGTAGTCATCCAGGCCCTCGTTTTCTGTAAAAAAGCGGGCCCGTTGAGTCAGGTACGAGTTCTCAGACTCCACATTGGCAAAGCTGAAGCACTTGGTAAACCTCAGCCTGGTGATGGGGAAGCCCTCCAGCCCCAGCAGGTGCTTTGAGACATCCTTAACGCCACAGTTCACATAGTCGAACTCTGCCTCAGCCACGTGGGTGTTGACTCGCTCATGGTAGACTTGTGTAGTGGTGTAGGCATCGCCGTTACGGTAACGCGTCACCTGCCTGGTCCTCCTGACGTAGTGGTAACTGATGGCCTTCCACCAGATGCAAGGGGTTGTCTGCTGCATTCGCTGGATGCGCTCCGCCACGTTGTCCACATCCACCTTGTACTGCAGCTCGTTCCTGGTGTAGAAGTGCCAGCACTCCACCAGGTAGACCACATACAGCATGACCAGGAAGGCCAGGGGGATGTAGATGTAGCCATTGGAGCAGGGACTGTCGTGGTACATCATGGACTTTCCTTTGTACGCGCTGTTGAAAGACAGGCGTGTCACCTTGGTCACCTGACACCAAATCATGGCTCCGACACACCCATATATCAGCAGAGACAGCAGCAGACATTTCCAGTGGGTTTCCTGGCACAAGGATTTACTGAGGGACTGTTTCAGTGGCCGCTGCTGCACAGAACATCAGACAACAACAATAAATCAGTTGAATAACACAACAGATGGATTTTCATTACACATTGCTCATTAAATCCAATCATATTCTTGAGTGAAAAAATACAAAATACTTTACACTTCATACAAGCTCAACTCAATTACCTTGTTAGCAAGTAATTACCTCCACCAAGGTTATGTGATCATCAGTGTCTGCTTGTGGGTTTGATTGTGAGCAAGACTGCACAAAAAACTAAGAAGAACCCATTAAACAGTGGTCCTGATCGAAATGAACGAGTGAATCAAAGGACCACTTTTAGGATCAAACGCTCATGAATGGGTTCATAAGTGTTGATCTTTGATCCTGATTTCAGAGTCAAAGCAATCACTATCACCAATCAGGATCAAAGTTGTGCAACCATGATAGGCCACGATTAACATCAGAGTTCAGAGTACAATATTGAAGATCAAAGGTAATCAATAGGGACCCGAGCTCAGCAATTAGGATCAAAGTTCTATGCAATGATCAGGATCAGATATCAGTGTCAGGGCCCACTAACTAGGACCCACTGCTTCTGAGATCTGACAGGATCAGGCACAGAGTAAACTGGCAGATATCAGTGCTCAGACAAAAAAAATAACCAAAGGTCAGGAATCAGGATCAAAGTTCAGTGATCAGGATCAGTGTTTGGGTACAAAAATAAAAAAGCTAAGGTGAGCAATCAGGATTGAAGCTTCACCTTCAGGCTCAAAGGTGTAGAAGATTATTAAAGATCAATAATCAAAGTCAAAGATCAAGATCAGTGATGGAGAAAAAATATCAGTGATCAGGCTCACAAGTCTGCAATCAGGATTAAAGTTCAATAACCAACATCTGTGTCAGCATCTGTGTCAGCCACAGATCCAGAGCATGATGGCTTTGCTCAGACAGTTCAATTCTAGACTGTGGATTAGAATTTGGTTTGGAGTTTAACTAAATAAAATGAGAATGTGGTGAAGGGATGCACCCTGTTGAGTACCCTACTAGTTACATATTTTTAATAAAAACTGTATTGTAATTACTAAATGTACTGTAAATATGAGCAAATGGCTGTTAGGTATAAAATTAGAAACACTTTAGAAGCTGTGACTGGCTAATTAAATATTTAGGACAATATTCTGCATTCTAAGTGCTTTTTCATAGTTTATGCATGAAGTAAGCCAGCTGCTTACATCTTGGTTTGTGTTGATAATCCAAAGACTCTTTAAAAAAAAAACAAAAAAAAACAACTTTCATTATAGCTCATTTATTTTGTTGCGATGCAGTTCAAAACACAACATCCCTAAATTTAACATTTTCTTGTGTCAAAATGTAGAATTTGATAAGTATTTTTTTAAAAAAGTATATATCTGGTATCACCAGTTCTGGCAACCGTAGCAGTAAATGAGGCAACACAGAGCCATAGGTGTAGACGTGGGGTGTCTTTCAGGGTTATACCCCTCTCACACATAGTCATGACAGAAATTAGGCTTTTTGATGCTTTGAATGAAATAAACCAATTATTCGATTCACTGTTTTGAAACAATGAAGCCGTGAAATGAAACAGTCATGTCAAGAAATGGTTCAGTGTTTTGAAATGCTCAAAACACTATGATGATGATACCTCGAGGACAGTGAATAGTTTTCAAAAATATAAGGAAAAAAAAAAAGTAATTCTCCATTTTGAAACACTCAGAACACGAAAACATGATGATAATATGAATAAACCAACAGATTCCTTTGTTGTGAAAATGTTTGACTGTTTCGAAAAGCTCAATAAACCAAATTAAGCATTTTTTTTTTTTCCCCAAAAACAGTTCATTATTCTGAAATGCTCAAAACGATGACATTTACTGGACAGTGGATGTTTATTCGTTCACAAAATACTACATTGAAAGTCTACAAAAACAACAACAGATAAATAAATGAATACATAACTAAAATTTTAATTAAAAAGCAAAATTAAACAAGTGTTTCAGAAAAAGATTCACTGTTTTGAAATGCTCAAAAAATTACATGAAAACAATTGCTTCTGATAACAATTCACTGTTCTGAAGCGCTTAAATAACTGAAGGAAACTATTTATCCAGGAAATGATTCATTGCTTTGAAACATTTTAAACACTAAACGAAGCAATTGCTTCAAAAAAAAAAGATCGATGGCCTTGTTTTGACTGCAAATGCAAAATCAAACTGGGTAGAGGCCACAGGCCAATTTGGGGCGTGTCCTGGCACCTTTTTGAGAATATCTCTCCAAGGGCGTAAAGGGGTTGGATTTAACATGTTATTCAGG
>CABFOU010086232.1:0-10357 GCA_900660325.1 Opsanus beta
GGCTCGATTCCCACCTGTGGCCTTTCTGTGTGGAGTTTGCATGTTCTCCCCGTGTTTGCGTGGGTTCTCTCCGGGTGTTCCAGTTTCCTCCCACATTCAAAGACATGCAGGTTAGGTGGACTGGAAACTTTAAATTGTCTGTCGGTGTGTGTGCGGGTGTGAATGTGTTTGTTTGTCTATATGTGGCCCTGCGACAGACTGGTGTCCTGTCCAGGGTGTACTCCGCCTTACACCCTGTGACTGCTGGGATAGGCTCCAGCCCCCCGCGACCTTTAATTGGAGTAAGCGGTTGAAGATGAGTAAGTGAGTGATTCTAAAGTGAACCAGTACCTAATGAAAGGAGGCTTATAGAGGGGAAATGTGGTCCCACTTTTGTGTGCCTGTCATACTCCATTTTCCCCAACATTTCTCAGACAAATGCACATATTCATTTGTCCAATCAAAGTCCAGTTCAGAGATAACTTCACCGTCCAAATATTTCAAATGTGTGATGTAACACAAGTCTGATACAGGCCTTGAGATCAGTCAGGTAGGTGTTTATCTCAGGATCCCGTAGGTTGAAGCAGATGGGAATCTACAGCTCCCCTTGGACAGTACACCAGTCCATCATAGGTTACTTTCCCAACCATGGCTGTTCCCATTTACACCTTGGTGGATGGGAAATGCAGATAAAGTGTCTTCTTCAGGTCCAGGCCAAATGTGCCAGTGACACCTTAAAGTGACGTCACGCTTGCTCAAAAGCAGTCATGAAGAAACAGCATAATTCCTCATCACTCCTGAGGTTGTTTAGTTGAGCCTGTGCATTGGGAGATTGGGGAGTAAGAATAAAACTCTTCCACCTGAACAAGTTTACAGGTGGACAGTGGAGGCGGTGGAGCTTTGCTGCTGATAAAAGTCAGCATTTTGTGTCAGGTATTTTAAACATTCTGGGGTTGCGAAGTCTTTAAAATTAAACGACAAGGTGACTGCTGGGATCAATCGGAAGAGAACACCAAAATCACTCGAGAGCAATCTGGAACCTGTGTAAATTTCATCAAACCAAACCCTCTAACGATAAAATTATCTAATTACGGCTTACCCAGTGAATCAATTGTGAGTCTTTGTGCCTACATTAGGGATGCTGTATTGATAGAGTCTATTCATTCTGCAGCGAGAGCTAATAAAAGAATAGCTGCTTTAATATTTTCTGGCAGGCTTAGTCGTGACATAATGAATGATAAAGGTGCTTTAGTCATTCAAATATTGCCAATAAACATAACAGACAGAAAAGGACGCATCTCACCGCTGCCATGAACAAGTTAAGATTGATTTCAAACCAACTAAGCTTGATGAGTTCCAGGTTGATAAGAATGTGCTTATTTAATGTCATCTAAGTATATTTCTATTTGATTTATGGGTCACTAAAAGCTATAAATTGCATTAAATTCATTGCAAAAGTGTAAAAAATGTTTGCTACTTTTGATACTGAGTCAAAATCAAAAATGGGATTTTATTTTACTATTACTACTAACACATGCAGTACTACTGCCAGGCATATACTGAATGCTGTGTGATTATTTCTACTCAACCTGTACACCTAAATGAATTAAAAAAAAACACTAGCATGATACTATCTAGCATATACAGAGCATGTAGGTCAATGGGACAGGAGTTAGGCTATCGATATGTAGACCAGGGTTCAATTCTCGTCCTTGGACAAGAAACTTCATGTGCATTGTCTCAGTCCACCCAGTTGTAAATGGGTACTGACCTTGGCCGGTGAAATAACCTGCAATGGATTCGCATCCCATCTAGGGATGAGTCGACTATCATCTGGTTAATGCTACAGAATCAGGGGATAAGCACCAGCACCAGTCCAGTGGGTTAATTTTACAAAAGGTTGCAGATTAAAATAATTTCTAAAAATCTGACGGTACTTCAGCGCCTTTAGTATTTGATGAAGTTTGTCTTTACCTGCCATTGAAAGTGCAATGAGCTGTATGTCTTCATTGTTAATGTGCCATTTTTTTCTAATACTAGAAAGGGAATTAAAAAACACTATCGGTCTCTTAGGGCAATGAACAGTAGATGATTAAGAACATGATGTGGAAAGTGAACTTTTTGTCCTTGGTCAAGGTCTGTAACTTCCATTATGGATTCAGTGAAGCAACACATTTAAATTCAGAATTGATAGTAATAAACTATTATGACTGATACTGTAAAGACTATGAAAGTTATCCAACATTTCTCCAAAAAAGACCAACTTTGAGTTTAAGGGCAACCTTGTTTGCCTGTTTTTTTTTTGTTTTTTTTTAACTCACAGACTGCTACATTTTGTATGACCAGCATATTTACTTCCACCAATCTCACTTGATGCCTAATGGATCTCCACCTTCTGGGTGTTATAATCATAATAATAATAATAATAATAACAGTAATTAAAAAAGAAATAAAAACATTCTGGCGGTGCCTGTGCTCATTTCCAATGGATGACGAGTCACGTGACTTGGCAGCTCAGTGGAGTGGTTTAGTTTCCTTTCACTGGCATTAAAGCAAGAGTAATGTGCAAAGTAATACCTGTTACAAGATATGGCTTTTTTCCCATCATCCACAGCTGAATGTCAGCCATCCTGCAAGAGATTGTGTGGAACACACAGGAGTGGTTAGAGAAAAGACAGAGACAGGGAGACAGTTACTGGGAATGAAGCTTGACAGAACAGAAACATCCATCATCCATCCATCCATCCATCCACTTTTCACCACTTATCAGAGGGAGCCTATATGTCTCTATTCCCAACGACAGCCTGCAGTTTCTCTTGGGGGATTCCAAGGTGTTCCCAAGCCATGTGGGATGTATCATCTCTTCAGTATGTTCTTGGTTTACCCTGAGGTATCTCCAGTGCCAAATGGATCGGGTCCCTTTCTGCATACAAGCACTGGAAGGAAGCTCTTTAGCTGATCACTGGTGGTTGGACATGTCTCAGAGGGTTGCAGTTGGGTTCAGCGCCACAAAGCTACCATCATCATGTGCCTGAAAGGATTGGCATGGGGGTCGGGGGTGAGGAAATTTGGGTTGGAGGTCTGGACAGACGACTCTGCATGCCTCAGTTAAAATGAACAGTGCCAAAAGATCTCATCCACATGAGCAGGTCAGGTCAGGTCTGGGAGCATATACGGATACCACATCATTGATAGCAACTACCCAGGCAGATGACTCACCCATCCTCACCTCTTGAAAGTAGTCATCTGTCTGCCACAGCCAGGTGAAAAGTGGGCATCCCCTTGGCTTTTTCCATTTGCTGGAGGCGGCAACACTGAGGCACCTAGGTGTTGGATTATGCACATAAAAAGGTACTACATGGCTAAAATCCGATATCTGATATTCCCTGAATATGCAAGTGATATACCTCACCTGGGCCTAAGTAACCATTCATTAGGCATAAAATCATTCCAGCAGTGCCCAAGGATTCTTCAAAGGGACATAGTACCAAAGAGATCTAGTTGTTGCCTGAGGTAAGTGGTTAGCATCCAAGTCACACAAATATACTGTAAGACAGTGCCAAGACCCTAAAGACCTTTGTTCTCCTGCAAAGCTCTCCCTAGACATCTTGACCTCAAAGCCGAAGACCCAGAGACATGTATGCCACTGCAGAGATGATGTCTCCAAGTTTGACACGTTCAGCTCATACAGATACACTTCTCATGGCCAAGTCCAGGTAGTCCTTGAAAGACTGAATCTTAGCCTTGATCCAGGACAATTTTAAACCTAGACACTGGGTAAATTTCATATTTCGCATCAGAACTTCCTCACGAAGGGAAGAATTCCAGTAACTGTGCTTTCTCGTTTTATCTCCCATTTAAAGAAAAAAAAAAAATCCCCAATTCCCCTTTCTTCCCTACTCTCATTCTCCTTCACTTATCTCTCCTCTCATGCTATATCTTTGTGCTTTTATTGGCAGTTCCCTCACCCTCAGTAGCTTAATGAGCTTCTCCTTCACATTCTTCATTCGTCAGTGTGTCTCGTAGCCTCTCCCTTCTTTCTACCATCTCCCTGCCCCATCTGTACAAGCTTTTCTTTTAAAGCACTAATAACTATGTCTGCTAGTATATTAGCAAGCCGCCCAATAAGATTAGACCCAACAAATCTCATTAGTCGCTTTTACTCATCAGGATTTTGTGGTAATCATCAGGCGTATGTGGTGCCATTTGTTTGTTTCTGTTGGGGCATGCACTCGTATGTGTTTTCATGTTGATGTATGTGCAGGAAAGCCCTTATATGTCAGCTTTGTTGCTCTTGGCAGGTGTTGCCGGAGCGATTTATGACTCCAGTGGGGCGAGGTATTGAAGAGGGACATAGCCAGATTTTGGGGAAAGGGAAGAGTGACACCTAGTAGAAGAGGCAATCCTCACATCTGGTATCGGTGTGAAGAGTTATCGGTTGTGTGCTCAGATTCTGACACACTTGGAGCCAGCACCTTGGGAGGGCGGCAGGTTTTTTTGTTTGTTTCTGGTGTCTTTCAATGTCTTCGTCCTCTGCAGTGGTGTAGTTTATTTGTGTGAGAGAAGTTAAGCTTGAGAGTCTCAGAGAAGCTCTGTTGTCAGCCTCAATAAAACATTTGTGATGTGCATATTTAGGTCAGTCTCATTTACATACTTTGATCTGACCACTTCAGCGTCAGGAATGCTACTGTATCATCAAATGGGTGACTGTCTCTCATAGTAAGAAGACGGAAATCCTATATAAGCCCTGGGGCCCATTGGTGCCAGTGCTTATCCCTGGATGAGAGTCTATGACTTCCCCTGGATTTGAATGGTACCATTTACAGCTGGGTGGACAGAGACAATGCAGATGATGGGTCATGTCCAGTGACACAGGTAGCGTGCCCAGGAATCAAACCCGATAAACACCATTGGTGCTGGGGTTTATCTCCGGAATCTGTATAATGAAGTGGATGAGAGTCTACAACTCCCTTTGGTTGGGACGCCAGTCCGATGCATGTTACTTCCCCAACCAAGGCTGGTATCCATTTACAGCTGGGTGGACTGAGACAAACTGGGAATCAAACTCAAGCCTACATATTGGTAGCCCAACTCCGCATCCCACTGAGCTACCTGGTCTTCTCACAGTGAAGAGCTTGAATAAGTGACTGGAATTAACTCTTTAATGCTTCCCTGTGGTTTCTAGAGTCTCTGATCCAAATTACATCCATTCTGATTTATTCCTATATGCAGCTTAGCCCGAGTTCTGATATTTTAAAAAAATGTGTTGTTGTTTTTTTACATTTTTACAGTGCAGAAATAGGTTTTTAAGAGTGTTTTCTTGAAAAAGTTGGTTTTGTGAGCAATTCATGATCAATAAGTAGTCTTTTTTGTTTGTTGATCAGAACAACAGTTGATGATGATGTTAAAAGTGAGGTTCAGAATGTTACAGTAATGTTGTGGTCTATATAATGTAGCTGCTATCAAATGATAAGTGAAATAGCAGTTTGATTCTCTGATTTAGTATGATTCTGTGCTGAAACAGTCTTTTTCCTGCTGACTCATGTTCACTCTGTAACTCGCTGGTCCACTTCCCTCACTTTTTTCCTTTTGCTAAATTGATACAAAATCCTTTCTGCGGGGTTGTGTGAAGGTATGACTGTGATGCTTGAGTTTTAATGCTTAACCACTGTGAAACAATCAAAGCAACAGTTTACTTGTGCAATTTGGAACATTTCTGTGCAGAAATGATCTGTTTCTCTCATAAACAACCACACCTGCTTCTAATTTTCATCATCTATCCAACATCCTCTCAGCAACCAGCAGGTATCTGGCAGGTGTACGGGGTAGTTGATAAGAAGACACAAAATCCTCACCAGCTCATCAACACCCAAATTTTTCGACTGTTTGCCTGTTTCCCCGTTGATACAAGTACCATATCTCCAGAAACTTTCAGTGTAATCCATCCACCAGTTTTTGAGTTATTGCATTCGCAAACAGATATGGGTAATCACATAATCTTCTCCTGACAGCTCTGTAAAGAATAAAGTTACCAAAGCCTCAAACATTAATACACAGTAGTTACATTTTGACCAACTTCCTCTGCTGCACCAGTGGAGCTCCATCAGTTCCACATAACTCTATGAGTGGTATCGGTGCCAAATCTGATTAGAGCGTGTTGTAGGTGTTCACCTTTTGGATTTGATAAGACTATGGTTATGTTTATACAGTCTCCTCTGCCTACAGATAAAGGGATCTGTTATTTATTTGACACCACTTTTAACGAGGAATCCCATTTGGATTTAACAGCCTCTTACAGGGGATCAGATTGATGGGATAGAGTGTCATAGATGGTAATCGGAGCTCTCCAGCCCGCTACCCGCGGCTCGAAAAAGGAGGCGTGAGATTTGATGACAGGATTTAATCACCTGCCTCTGTGATGCCGAGAGACTTTGGGTTTTAGCTTCTCATCGAACCCTGCAGTTAAATGATCTCAAATTTTCCTCTCGTCCTCTTTCGTCTCTCCTTCCTAATCATTTTCCCTCTTGCGTTTTGGTCCTTTAAACAGATGTCTTTGTGATGAGGCGAGACAAAGGTCGTCGAGATCACACGGAGAGTGGAGACACTAATGTCTCGAAGCGATGGAAATGTGCTTGTGCACAGATTGTGACCGCTGCTGAATCTACAGTATTTGTGATCATAGACGAAGCAGCAGACAACAGACAGTGACACAAG
This sequence comes from Opsanus beta, assembly GCA_900660325.1. Taxonomy (NCBI): domain Eukaryota; kingdom Metazoa; phylum Chordata; class Actinopteri; order Batrachoidiformes; family Batrachoididae; genus Opsanus; species Opsanus beta. The sequence goes on from CABFOU010086232.1 coordinate 6,694, forward strand.
CAAATGCAGATGAAGACAAAGTTTTTTTTTGTTGTTTTTTTTGAGGTGGCCAGGGGGCTAAAGAGTGTCTGACAGGAAAATCAAAGACTCAAGCTCTTCTGAGTTCATGGCTGTTCGTCTGTCTCACTCAGATTTCCTCTGGGAGAAACTTGCTGCTGAGTGGCAGAATCCAGTCAAAAAAGAAAGGAACTCGCTGTCTTTCAACGGGAGTAGGCGGTAAGTACAAGCGTGCATGTTGTGTGTCTGCAGTGTGACTTTTGACAGTAATGATGTGAGGCCTTTGCCAACTGATAGACGGAACAAGGGAGCAAGAAGGAGAATGACAGATAAGACGAGAGGGAAGCGGACCGACAAAGAATGAGTCATTTTATTTTCACATCGAAGCAACAATGGGTAGCAGCCCAGTGGAAAGTGGTGGACTAAACAGGCTAATGTACTTTGAAAAGGACATGTACAGTAATGTTTGTGTATTTTCACGATCAGTGCACCCAAAATGACATGCGCATGTGTTGACTTTCAAGGGCAGCTATCAGCCTGATGCTACCGATCTTTTTGCGACTGCTGCTATGTTTTCTCAAACAAAAATTTCATCTCAAGGCACAGGTAGGAAAATACTGTCAAATATAAAACCCAAAATGTAGGTGGCACCATTGCAGGATAGCTCACACTATCTAAACACCAATTCCCGTAATGTTGTTTGCCCCTGCAATTCGCGGGGCATGCATAAGAATAATGGAGTCAGAGTTAGTGGGTCTTCAAAATGTCTAATTGCTCATTTTCATTCTCTTTCTCTCCAGTGTGTACCTCCGTCATCTGTCAATCTGTCCAAAACATTGCAAACAAGAAAGGGTTGAGACGTGATACTTAATACATTCCCATCATTCCTACCATATACCTCACCAGTGTCACATTATCCTCATATATATGCTGCACCACCTTCACATACTTCTCTGCCATTCCTGACTTCATCATACAATACCACCCTGTTATAAGCATTCTTTAAATCCACAAACATCCAATGCAACTCCTTCTGGCCTTCCCTATGCTTCTCTATCAGCCCTCTGAAAGCAAACATTGCATTTATAGTCTCTTTCTTTGCACGAAACAAATGTGCTGCTCAGATTTTTACCACTCCTTTCATCCTAGTTTCCACAACTCTTTCCCGTAACTTCATACTGTGGCCGATCAGCTTTATGCCTTTTTAGTTACTGCATCTCTGAAAGATTTTAATTGTAGGTCATTACTGTTAAATTTGGAGGACAGCTCATAATATGCAAACACTGTTTTGGTGAAGTTTTTAAAATTATCTGTGTGAGTTATTTATTTATTTATGTTGAGAAGTTGTAAAAACAAATTTGATTATGTGGGAAAGTATCATTAAATGAAACATAATGAACATAATGGACTGATGCCACCTGTATATCTTAAATTCGATTAAGTGCTAATGTTTAACAGCTGGTGTTTCAAGAAAGTACGCAGCACTGTGCGATTAATCAGGTCCATTTTAATTAGTGAGATAAAAGTAGAAATGGAGCCTCACTCGCAGATTGATGGATGAAGACATAAATTTTTACGTCAATCTTTCAGCTTGTAATGAAGCTAAGTAAAGCTACAGAGGAAAACTGATCACTGCAGTTTTTATTATTCTTTAATGTTTAACCACAGTTGGCATCCACAGTGTTGCATTACTCTCATGTTGGAGAATTAACCAAGAATGAATCACAGTTAGATCTGTAAGCAGTTGGACAATGACGCAAATTTCATCGTCTTTGGCTCTGTGCACAACTGCGGTTGGATTTATAATAAAGCAGGACATGGTTAAACTGGAGGATTTCAGCTTTAATTCAAGGCCTTTTGCATCAAAATGGAGAGAAACCATAGAAAGTAGGAACATTTTCTGTATAAATGCTCAGCTTTAGAGGCTCAAACTGAATTGGACAGGTTGTTGCTCAGATCCTTCCTGGTCAGGTATGGGTTATTCAATCATTACACCAATAAAAATGATCAATTTGATTTTATGTGACTTGCATTTGGAATCTGTTGCCAAGTTAGCCATCATTAGGTTGCAAAATTTAAAGAAATCCATCAGGGACATTACGCTAAGCAGTAGGTTTGGAAAACATTGTCAGAAGATCTGGAAGATCTCAGACAGCAACTGCAGTAGGTGACAGAATACTTTCCCTGCTGAAGAAAACCCCCTTCACAACAGTTGGTCAGATCAAGAACACCCCGCAGGAGGTCGGAACACATGTCAAAATCAACATATCAGAAAGTTCAACACTGAGGAAAATACAAAGGGTTCATAAGAAGCCTTAATCCATTGGTACTCATCAAACAGACCAGATCTGAGTTGGCAAAAAACAACAACAAACAAGCAAATAAACAACCAACCAAGCAAACAAACAAACCATTCATATTTGAATGCCTATTTTCATGGATGAATTTTGCAACAGGTGACTGAAGACACTGTGTTTGCCACAGTCCTGAGAGGTGATGCTAGGTTCACTTGATGTCCACTGCAGTAAATTAGACACTTTGTTAAAATCTATTGCATTTTCAGTGCATGTTAAAGGAATCACTGTCCAAAATTATTATTATTGTAGGCCTGACCTGATATATTGACATATTTTTGCTGCTGCAGTGGAAGCTGTGCTCAGTATAAAAATGTTGCATCAGGGTCCTTTTGCAAACCATTAACCCCTTGAATTGGATCTGTAGTTTTTATTTATTCACAATCTTTTATTTATTTGTTTATTTAAGTTTCACTGTCCTCATTGGCATTCCATTCATCCCTCTCTCTTCTGTGGTTCCATCTTCATCTCTCTCTCCCTCCTTCCATCACTGCTACTTAAGACAGGTTCATAGAGTGATGTCATTTAACACAGCAGGGCCAGACGGGCTCGGTCTCACTGAGGAAATGGGGTTAGTTACCTTCAACCTCTGCCTGCAGACAATACGCCATCCAAACCAAGCCAGTTCTTAGGATTACAAATGAGAAGCCCGACCATCTTTTACTTCAGTCCGATGGTGTGGAAACGCACTCATTTATCCACATAATCTATTTGGAAAATAATACATCTTCTTTCCTCCATGGCAAGAACCAGCAGGGTGCCTACCTCACTGCCACTTTCATTGTCATCAAGATGGTGCAGTTTAATGGGGAATGCAATTGACTTGGCTGAGATTAATCGGGGACCCAGGGAAGGCTTTAGTGACTTTACCGTAGCAACGACTGCTATCAATCAGGCTCACAGTCCAAGTGCATGTTTGTATGAAATAATCCATTATAGGCAACAAGGGGATGACACGGGCTGCTTTCATCCCTGAGCATCCCCAACAACTGAAATGCTTAAATTCATGCATTTGCTTAACTGAAAAGAGAAGCTTGACTAAATGTGGTATGATGCAAATTGTTGTCATCCACCTGCACTCATTTCTGTTGGATGCAAGAGAAATGAATCTCAACTTCACCAGTCCTATCCTACTGCCAGCACCAAGAGTGATGACATTTTGCAGGGACTGACACACAAAGTACTACAACCTCTGCATGGAAACAGTGTTATTGTTGTATCTTAAAAAACACACACACACACACACACACACACACACACACACACACACACACACACTATATGCCACTCTTTTCATCTCTCTTCACTTTGTG